>VZUI01067546.1:0-23651 GCA_013401135.1 Cettia cetti | reverse complement strand
AGGGACCGCGGCGCGCGGCGTGGGCCGGGCCGGGGCAGAGCGAGAAGTTGGCGGCGGCGGCGGCGGCGGGAGCGCAGGTGAGCGGCGGCCGCGCCGGGGAGGGATCCCACGTTCCGGAGCTGCGGGGCGCCGCCGGCCCCGGGTTCACACGGGCCAGCCTGTCCCGGGGGTGGGAGCGTGGAGCTGCAGCCCGACACACCGCGGAGCCCGGGCACGGCGCGGCTGCCCCCTCCCGCGCCCCATCCTTCGCGCTGCCCGGTGTCTCCTATGCTGCAGCGGGGCCCCGCCGCCCCCCCCCCGTCACCCTCCAGGAGCAGGTGAGCCACTGACTAACGCACATTGTGCTCTCGGCGACTCCACTGTGCGTGTGACAGCGGCTAACCTGCTCCTCGGACATCACTGTGCGGCCGCCTCGCCTCCCCGGACCCGCGCCTCGAAGCCTCGACGCCCTCCTTCCCTCTCGGCCAGCCAGGTGAGGGACTCCGGCGTGCCAAGGAGTCGGCTCCCCCATGCGTCGCTACTGTCCTGCCTCCAGCGTTTCCCCATCCTCGGCTCTGCGGACCCCCGATGCGCTGCCGGGAGTGCCCCAGGATCGGCCGCGCTTGCCCAGGGGAGCGCAAAAGGATTGAACACTTCCTGCAGCGCGGCTCGGTGTGTCCGCGGGAGCGGAGATGGAGGGAACGGGCCGTGTTGGCATGTGGGTGCGAATAGTTGGTGGTGAAGTTGTTCAGGAGGGATGGCGTGCCCCCGTCTCGGTTCTCTCGCTCTCCTCCAAAGTAAAGAAGTGCTAGCGGACTCCGTAGCAAGTTAGAGACGCATCATCCCTGGCGGTGACGTCTTGATACCCGGTCAGTGACTAACTGAACTGCTATTGCCAAGGGTGTGTTAATAGAAGAAACTCTGCCTAGTATTGCCCTGGATGAGTCACATTTAAAGAGAGACTCTCTAGTCTGTTAAAGGAAAAGCAGAAACAAGCCTCACTTTTCAATTTTGTTGCTGGTTTGTTTTTTTTTTTTTTTTTTCCATCCCACCCCTTACCTTTGCTCACTGTTTTCTTGTTCTTGTGCCAGGGCTCTATTGGTGCCCTGGCCCTGGCCCTGGCTGGGCGTTTGCAGAGCTGCCTTGCCTGATGTGCTGTGATGTCACACAGGGGACTCTGACTTCATGGCCCCAAGGAACAGGAAGGCAAGCCAGGCAGGGACTTTTCCAGCCACTCAGGGTGGCTGTCACTAAAAACCGAGGAAGTGACAATGCAGATGGCTTCTCCTACAAAGTTACCTCTTGTGATTTTTTGGCTGGTGAAGAAGCTGGGTAGTTAAAAAGCATATTTGCTGAAGAGCAGCACAGCTTCATTGTGAGCTGACGTACCTAATAACCAGCCAGGAATCACCACAGCTGCTGAGGTTCCCTGAAAGGGCTCAGGTATTCCTCCTGCTCCTGCTCTCATGTAGCCCTGGGCTGTTGGAAAGGCTTGATCTGAAGGAATTGGCAGTGCTCTGGGCAGTAAGTAGTTAAATGCACAGAAGGCAGAGCAAGGTCTTCTGTTGGTAAAGTGTCTCTCTGAGAAGTTTTGCCTGTCCCTGTCTCTCCTTCATGCTTTTGTCATTTCTGTCCCTGGGTCCCAGAGGAACATCTGCTCTCCACAAGAAAACTCAGATCTCTCTGTGCTCTGTGTTTCCGTAGTGCTCAAAGACCCTGGGAAGATGGGAAAACCAACTGAATTTACCCAAGATGCTTTCATGTTTGTTCAGAAGCTGAATGGGCCTTCTTTTTTTGGGGGGGTGGGGTGGGTGGGGCAGGGCTCAGGCAAATTCACAGCTGTCTCAGCCCCAGATTGCCTTTTTCTTCCCTAGCTGCACCTACAGCATCTTCCCACTGCTGGTCCTGAGCAGGCAGGAGCACAGTGTAGCCATGCGGAGAGAGGGAAACCTGGTGCAAAATCCACCCGTGTACAAGTGTATCTGAGAGCTAAAACTGAAGGCCAAGGTCCCCTGCCATCCCATTTTGGAGCTGGCCATGCATGTAACAAGCCTGTGTCTGATAAATGAAGGTGCTTTGTTTCTCTTGGAATAAACAGCCCTGCATTTGGGACTGTGCTGGCTGATGACTTAACCCCAGGAGATGCCGCTGGCAGAAGCAGCTCTGCAGGTCGTCCGGCAAGACCTGTCCCAGTTTCCATGAGCAGCACTATGGTGTGAATGCTTCTGACTTCCTGCTACCAATGGAACCATCCTGTTCAGCTCCAGTAAGCAAAAGGAAGGGCTTGAAGCGAAGTTTGTTTGGTTTTGCCTTTTTTGTGTGTGCCTCTAGTAAGTGGGGAGAGCGTACAGCTCAATTCCTGTTTTTAACATTCTTGTGGCATGATTCAAAACTAACCTGCTGAGCTGTCACCTGAAGTCTTCAATAAATGTGCAAAACCACTGTTTGAGTGCTGATTACTGTAATCCAGGGCATCAGACCAGGTGAAGAGGAAAGCTGTGCCTTCTCAGTGATGTGTCTCCCATCTCTTACTTTGCCTCTGTGGCCAACGAAGGTGGTTTTGAAAAGGAGAGCAGAAGGGTGCAACATGGTTGTCCCTCAAGCAGAAAGCCCAGCATCAGACCTTCTGTCCTGGCCTAGCCCCAGGGTGCTCCTGAGCAATGAGAAAATACACCAGGGCTGCAATGTCCCTTGATTTAATGTTCTTCAGTAGCTAATAAACAGATTTGTAAGATGGTACTCAGCTTGGTTAGAAGAGTAGTCATGTGCTTTTGCTCAGAGCTGTGAGATTTTTGGTGAGAGGCAGGGGAATGCCTTACAGGAGGGGAAGATGCTGAATTTCAGGCCTGTTGAGCTGAAGGGACTCTCTGTGCTCCTCAAAGATTTTGTTCTTATTTCAGCTCTTCATGGAGGGAAGGGAACAGGCCTTACCCTTCAAGCACCACGCTAAGAAGCGCCTGTTGTGTCCTGTCCATAACATGTCCCAGTGTCAGGTGAGCCTCACCAAAGGAGCAAGCTGCCCTATGAGGAACAGAAGTAGTACATGAATTGTTTAAGAGGAAGTCAGTTAGTTAAATGCAAGCAGAGACTTATATAATACATCCTAAAAAAAAAAAAAAAAAAAGATTTCTGCTGGCAGGAGGTTCCATTGGGAGAGAAACTTGCTCATCCATAAACAAGAAAATTTCCCAGCCTCCTCTAGTGCTTTATGGTTGGGGTTTTTTTTTTTTTTCCAGGGCAAGGTAGAATGCAGTCAGTTTGCACTCTGAGATGGAGATAGAAAAATCATCATAGGAGAGCAGACAATGCTCCCTGCATGGACACACATGCCGGTTCAAACAGCTCTTCTTCATCTGCAGTGAGCTACACTGGTAGAAGCTGTGCAGCCAGGAGCAAGCAGCAGAGCATCTGTACACCACTTGGGGAGCAAAACCAACAAGCATTTTCTCCTCCAGACATTCACACCTTTCCTTATGTAACTGGTGCTGAAGTGTGTGCTTTAAAAGCTGCTTGCCAAATCCAGGGGCTGGGAGGCAGCACAAATGCTTCTAGCACTCTAGGTGAAATTGAGAGGGAAAAAAATCTAAACCCAAACACCCAGAAACTCATATAAATACATAACTGCAACTTGGGGATGGTTCAAATGTCTGCAGCAGTGTTGCTCTGAAGAAACTGCACTGGCCTGGGGCAGCGCTGGCACCCAGAACACCATCTGATGAAGATGGTGAGGAGCTGACAGTCCAGGGTAGAGGGGCGAGGAGCTGAGGGTCATTTTTCCTATACAATATTTAAAAAAAAACAAAACCAAAACAAAACAAAAAAAAACCCTAAAAAAAAGTCAGGTAGTGCAGCCAGGAAGAGGGTGCCAGAGAGGCTGGAGGTGGCTGAAATACTTTTCTCAATGGTGCCTTGTGCTAACAGAACCTGCAGATTCATTAAAAAAAAAAAAAACACAACAAAACAAACCACCAACAACAAAAAAGCAGGGCTGCTCACCAATGAAAAACAGGTATATCCTTTGCTTTGTGATTTCTGGGTGGCACTGGAGCTAGCCAGGAGAAGCAGCTGAGAAAAGCTCTGAAGTCCATTCTTGCCCACCCCAGGGGAGGAAGAAGCTGCCCATAGCGCCTGAGGGCCATGGGGACACGAGTCCCTGCGAGTCCCTGCGCAGCCAGGCACAGCATCCTCCAGCCACCCTGCATGCTTGGATCCCTGCCTTGCCCGCGAGCCAGTTCCCTCTCCAGTACGCGCCGTACGCAGGGCTTTTGGTTTGTTTTTTAAGGGAAAAACAATAATTTATTTGCTTTGTTTTAATCTCATAACAATGGGTAATGGTAATTTCTTCCTACTACTCTGTAGTGGCCTAGAAAAGGCCAGCATCATCTCCACTGTAGCAAGAAGGCTTGTCCCAGGGCATGAAATTTTAATTAGGAACAATCACGCAGCCTTGAAATGGGAATTGCGAGCAGCAAAAAAAGTCCAACCATCAATAAAATATTCAATGGCAGAAATGTATTATTGACACAGACTTTAGAGCAGATAAAAGCGGGAAGGCGGGGGAGCGGGTATTGAGCCTCGCTGCATTAAATAACAGGCGGGGACCCGCGCGCTCGCCCAGCCAGCGCAGGCCCCCCGAGCCCGCAGGAATATAGGTCACCCACGGCTGGGGAGCTCCTGAGGTAACACATGAGTTTGATTACCACCTCTCCCCCACGTGCACCACAGCAGGGACAGAGGTGTTAATCAAAGTCATTTATTACCTCGCGAAACACTGCTGGCCTAGGCGGCAGCTGGGTGACGGTTTGTGGGACACAAAATGAAGAAAATCTGCAAAGAGCCACAGCCTTGAGCTGAAAATGGTTAGCGCCTGGTCACAGCACTCTTGCTAACCCCATGCCTGGTTATCAGACCTCAGTGGGGGACACAGTCCTGTTACTGTCTCCCCCACCCATGCAACAGTTCCAAATCCCTCATGCCAGCCAAGGGGCATCAGCTGAAGGGCCAAATCTGCTGGTAAACATGTATTTTAAATCCTTATTTTCCACACCCTCCCACACCTCCCTCCAGGAAAGACTGGTGCTGGTTTGGCCTGTTATGATTATGACTGAACCTGCAAAACCAACAAATAATACATAATTGTAACAGAGGGGAAAAAAAAAATCCCCTACAGACATTCAAATTAATTTTCTGCCCCCATTTAGAAGTACCATAAGTGATGACCCTTTTCTTTTTATTCCTGTTTATTTTGCAGAAGGCAAGGCTACAAATACAGCCCCAAAAATGAAAGATCAAGTTTTAGACCTGCAGAGGTCAGTTTTCTGGGATATGCAGAGGATGTCCCATAACACACTGAAATCTGGCTATGTCCAAGGCAAGTGAGTTTTCTAAAGCCGCTTCCCCCCACCCCAAGCAGCACTGAAATGCTCTTTACAATGTCCATTACCCACTTCTTAGCAAGGCAGAAGCATTAAAAGCAAGAGTCAAAAAAAAAAAAAAGCACACAAAGCCAAAAAAAGCAAACAAGCAGGGGAGAAACTAAATGCAGCTGCATAGAACAAACATGTTTTTAACTAATTTTCCTTGAGATATGTTTTTAGGAGGGGGCTGAGGAGGAAAAAAACCCTAAAGCCCCTGTTCAAAAAAGGCAACTTTGAAACTGCATCTCCCCACTGTGGCAGCTCTCCAGTCCTAACCTAAGACACAGCAGTACCAGTGGATCTCCCAACAAAGCAAACTTTAATTCTTTAATATTACTTGATCCGTCTGCTGGGCTGTGATAGCACCTTGAAAACAAGCTTTGAGAGGGGAAGATATCCCCAGCGACCAGAGCCCAGTAGAAGCTCAGGGGAGATGGTGATGGACAGCAAGAGCTGACATTCCTGGCTGCTGTTATCCAGGTGCAGACAAAGGGGCATGGAAGAAAATGGGAAATTTCCCCTTACCTGCTCCTGCCTGCAGCCAAGCGCCACCCGCTTTGTCTCCTGTCCTAAAATGCTCCGAGCTGCTGCTGTGCATTATTAAAATGTTGCCATGTTTCATCCCAGAGATGGCCACATCTCACCGGAGACAAGCTGCATCCCCTGGTTGTAAAGCACTCCACAAATTAAAAAAAAAAAAAAAGGAAAAAAAAAAGAAGGAAAGAGTACTGTGTGCATAAGACTCAGTCAGTTATAAAATACTCACAGCTTTAATTCAGCAAATAGAAAGAGATGGCTTGGAAATGGAAGAGGCAGCTGCGGGGTGTGCAAACCGCTTGGACGCATCCGGCAGGCACTGATGCAGGCGCCGGCAGGGACGGCTCACCCTGGCCACAACAGCACACTCGCACTCGCTTTGCTCCAAACCTTTCCCAAAGATTTATTGAAAATTGGCTCTGCGGCGCACAGGATTTACATTCACACGGGGGAAGCGGGGTTTTACGCTGCGCCCCAGCCACATTTTTCGGATACGACGCGTTGAAAACAGGCTGGGGGATCTCCCGTACAAACCCATCCCCTCCCCAAACCGCTTTGGTTTTGCAGTTAAAATAGAAGGCGACCCACTGGGACAGATGAACAAAATGGTAACTACTGGCCATCAAGTTAAAAAAAACCCAAACAATATCAGGGAAATGTCATCAGGAATATTATGATCCTGTTCCCCACTCACACCACCACCGGGGAAGGGCTCATTCTGCAATTTTTTTACTTTAAAAAGAAGTTGAAAGAATAAATGAATTCAAGAAAAACAAGCTCCCACTGTGTGCTTCCTTGAAGCATGGTCCGTGACACCATGGAAAGTGCGTTTCTCCTACAGGTTTCTTACGATATACATAAAAAAGAGGGGCCAGAAATTTGTATTAAAGCTGCTTTTGGGCCTCCTCTGCCGCCAGTGAAGAGGCTGCTTGTCATGGCCTCACTTGCTGTGACGAATTGCTGTCAAATCTGTTAACTTGCTCCATCCAGGTGAGCCTCCACGCAGGTCTCTACTGCAGCTTCACTCCCCTAGTCAAAGGAACAAGGACTTTTCCAAATGCACGACGGGTCTCTTGAGGAGACTATGCAGAAGGGGTGCATTGCTGTTTTCTGTTCAATATAGAAACTGCTTTAAAAAAAATAGAAGGGAGTCGTTTTTGTCCTCAGGGGAAGAGGGTTGCTTTGTGTCATCAGTCTCTAGTTTTACTTTACAGTCTGTAAAAATATTCTGTCTGGCCATCCACATTCATTCACAATATAAAGCAGTAAAAAAAATATAAAATATATATATATAATATGGTTTATTTATACAGTTACACTTTGAAGATAGATCCTCAATCAGTTGATACAATACAATGGATCCTCCACAGCCTGGGCCCTTCTACCTCCAGATGCTCTGCCTGGTTGATACAACTGCAAGACAAGAGAAAAAACCACCTGAGCAATCCCACCATGGCGGGTGAGTACTTGCAAAAAGGGGAGCAGAAAACAGGATGCATGTGAGCACAAAGCCTGGACCGGGAGATGGGAATGTGGTTGCCACAGTGTCCTGAAGGATGGGGGTGGATCTATTGGGCTGTGAGGAGGATGGCAGTAGGGTTTTGCTGAGAAAAGGTGGCAGGGGTGGGAGTAGGATGCCAGGGTGGAGGCAGCATCACCACAGCAGCTAGGTGTCCCTACCACAGCTCTCCTTTGCTGCACCTAAAAAACAGTTGCAAGCTGACATAAGAGTCACAGGAGATAGAAAGGGTTTTTGGATTAACTTGTCACTAAGATGGAGCAAAAGTAGCTCCTGTAAAAGACAGGAGACAAGTTCTCCCCATCCTAACTGAGCAAAGTCTTAACCCTGGGGGATGCAGAGTGGCATGAGAGGGGATGAGAACCATCCTCCACAGCTCCTGGCAGGGCAGAGAGCCAGGCTGCCAGTGTGTGAGCCCCTGGCAGCGGAGCAGACTGCCGGAGTGTGAGCTTTGCGCTTCCTAATGGCATCTATAAATAGCTCTGGCCTCCCACCACCAGCACACGCTTGCTCTCTGCAGCCCATTTTGGGCAGCAAAAGCCTCTCCCCTCTTCTCACCCATCCTCTGCAGACTGGCTCATGCTCCCAGGGCCCCAGTGGGACTTACGCACCCTCGGGGTTCAGGCTGGACACCAGGGGCTCCGGCAGGGTCCTGGGATGGCCGAGGAGCTGCTTGGTGCTGACCTGGGGAGGTGAGTCGGTACCAATGGTGGGAGAAAAACCTACAGGATGGGAAAAAATATCTGGCTCAGGCAGGGCTTGAGCCTCCCACGCTTGCTGGGCACAGCTGCTGCAGTGCCACAGGGCAGTCACGTCACCCGTTCTGGGGGCTCTGGGGGAGAAATGACCAGGTCCCTTTCAACGAGAACCCCCCGCTGCCTCCTCTCACGCCTGTGAGGATGCAGACAAGGCCTTGGGCACCACCCTTCCCTCACCAAACAGAAAGGTCATTCACGGCCAGAGCATGTCCCCACCAGCCCACAGCCCCCGGGGACTGACGCTGGCCTTCGGCCACCTGCCTTTTGCTGCAGCCGCTGTGGTGACATGAGCAAGGCTGCGAAGCAAAGCTCCCTGCAGCCACCTCGGCCCCAAAAGCAGCAACGCAGGATCTGACTCCCGTGCGTGTCTATGAGCAGCCCCCAGGCTTCAATGGGGAGGAGGAAGGAGCCGCAGGGCTGAAAAATCTCAAACTCCCTGGAGCGGTGAGCGACCGCCATGTCAGCACACAAACCCCCACCTGCCTAACCTCAGTGGCCGGGGGAGAACCGCTCAGCTTTGGGGCTGGCCCCGGGAGGAGGCAGGGAGCGGGCGGGGTCCCGCGGAGCCGCCCCCGCGGCCGAGCCAGCGGCAGCGTGCTGACCTCCGTTTCTCCGGTAGGCTGGCAGCTCACACGGGCTCGGCTCCGGCTGGGCGTCCTCCTCGGACCTGGCCTGCAGGACGGTCACCGTGGCCCCCGTCTGCTGAATAAACTGCTGCAAATTACATTGCCTCAGCTCCTTATTTAACTCCTCCAGCTCTTGGGTCTGGGCCTGCAAAACACACACCGAGGGGGGGGCACGGTGAGCCACATGTTCTCCTCATGCCCCAAGGCAGCTGACAATCATCCCTGGGGCTGCTCACCCTGCCGGGGCCAGCAGAGGGTGGCTCAGCCACCCCTCTCTGAGGGCCTGCAGGAAGGGAGCTGCCTAGGCAACAAGGACGAGGAAGGCGTTGGTTTGGGAACAGCCCTGCTTTGCTGCATCTCCACAAGAGGGTGCGAGCAGCCACCAAACAGGGACGCCGCGTGCTGGGAGATGCCAGATGCAAATGAGATGCTCAAAGAAAGATGCTGAAAGCATGGACAGCCTGGGAAACGCCTGGCTGGCTAAAATCTTCATTGTTTTGCTCCACCGAAGGGGACAGGGGACACGGTGGGTGGAAGGCAGGAGTCACGCAGCCCTTTGACCCCTGATGCTGGGAGGCTGCAACAGGAAAGTTGCGGGGGGCATCACAGCTCATCCCCAGAGCTGCCATCTCCACACTGCACAGCCCCCCACCATGAGCCCAAGCCCCTCATGGTTAAAAGACTTCGTGCACAGGCATCACGGGGTGCCTTTGTGACTCCTTTATCCAAGATATCAACCCTTGTCCCAGTGCTACCAACCCCACCATTGTCAGTGCTGGACCAGGGTGTCTGTGCTGTGCTCCTGGTGCACCAGTCAGAAGGAGCATTAACCCAGAGGTAGCTTGCAAGGAGATCAATGGCTGTGGGACCCTGTGCCAGTGGTGTCCCTCTGTCAGTGATCACTGCTGCCAAGGGCTATGAACCCAGCCCCAAGTTCACTGGGAAGATGGAGTAACCCCACTCAACCCCTGCTGGTCCCACCCCCTCCTGAAGGTCTTACCACCCTATGAGGTGGCTCAACCCAGTCCTATCTACCTGCAGGTTCTTTTCAGCTTCCTCCAGGGCCTTCTCCACGCTGGCCAGGTTGCTCTCCAGCTGGGTGCCTTGCTTGACCTTGGCCTCCAGGTCCCTTTTCATTTTGGTGGCCATGTCCTCCAGCTCTATGGGGCTGGGCATAGAGATCTCCTTTCCCCTCTTGGCCCTCTCGGCCATCTCCCATTGGATCTCCTCCTGCAGGGCCTCAGTCCGGACACTCAGCTCATAGATCCTCTGGGTGTACTCCTCCAGGCTGGCCCGCAGGCTCCTAACCCGCTCCTGCCGCTCCCGCTCGCACTCCTTTTCCAGCCGGAGCTCGCTCTGCCAGAACTCCTCCTCACCCAGCTCAGTCTCATTCCTCCGCACCAGTTGCTCCAGATAGAGGATCTCATTCTCCTGGCCGGCAAGCCGGCTGCGCTCCCAGAGCCGTAGGTCCATTTCTAGGGTGTCCCCATGGGCCTCCAGGGAATGCAGCTGCTCCTGCTGCTGCAGCACTCTCCTAAAAAGCTCCTCCTTGGAGGGCTGGACAACACCGCCACCCTCCAAGTCTAGCCCATCCCGTGTTTGGTGCCTCCACCGGCCCACGGTAAACAGGTCACTGGAACCTGTAGGACCCAGGTTGAAGGTCATGGATTTTTTTGGCTCCCTGGAACGGGGTCCATCTATGCTGGTGAGCCTGGGCTTGATGGGCAAGCTGGCCCGGATGAACGTCCTCTCGGGAGCTTGGGGAGCGCCCTCCGAGGAGGGCCGCTCGGCCATGCTGGGGCCTGTCCTCCGCAGGATGAACTGCACATCGTTGGCATACTGCCCACACTTGGCCAGCGACTCCAGGGGACACTCCAGCGGCAGCAGCTGCCGCTCCTTCTCCCGCAGCTTCTGCACCAGCACGTAGCGGCCCGTCTGACCTGCCGGCGGGAGGGGAGCACGTCAGATTGGGAAAGCAGAGACCAGCAGGGTGTGCTGAGGCTGCTGCCCCGCAGGCAGTGCTGGGGGCATCCCCACCACCACAGAGCAAGACCTCCACCCACCCAAGGACTCCTTTTCCCAGGAAGAGCCTGCAGATGGGGAATCCCCCCAGCAGATGGAGACGGCTCACCAATGGCCCGCGCCAGGGCGATGACCACTTCTTGGCAGGTGGTTTGCTCCGAAACTCCACACACGACCCTCTGGATCCCATCCACCCAGACCTTCAGCTCCATCCCCACGGCTGCCGGGCCTTAGGTGCTCTGGGTCATTGCAGGACAGGCTGCCTGTGGGGAGAAAAGAAACCAGGTTTCCATCCCAAGCCAATAACAAGGAATACAAGACACTTTAAAAGCAGTGTAATTAAATCATCATCCCATGGGGTTAATCCTAGACCAAGAAGTTGTTTGTTGCTGCCCTGTGCACAGATTGCATTTTTGCTGAAATTATTAAACATTGAAATTCATCTGCAAAGAAAATAGGGGTTTTTTTCCTCATGTCTGAAATTTTCCCCTAGTGGAAAATGATGTGTGCCTTTGTGGTACCCAAAAGATGCCCAGGTTATTTCTGCTGCAAGCACAAACTTTTAATGGGTTTGCTGGACTTTCACTGCAATTTGTCTGAAGATTTGACACAGTGGCACTGAGGGATTTTCTAAACAACATTGGAAAACGTAGATGAACTGCTAGCTGCCCACTTTTACAATGATATAGACAGAAGGTGCAGATAATGCACATTTTAATCTTTTCATATTTACATCCAACTCAATTTATCAGACAGGGATTAAAAAATTAAAATAAAGCCTCTTTCTGAACAAAAGCATGACCAAAGGTAGGGTTTGGGAGGGGTAGCCAGGCATGAACACCCATGACCAGCCCAGGCTCACCACCCACCCAAAGGCCAGGCTCTGACACCAGGATCCAGCTCAACTCCCATCCAGTGGGTACTACTACCTTAAAACAACACCTGCTAGCCTGGGCACACCCAACTTCTGTCTCTTCCAGCAGCTCAACAACTGCAATCATAAATTTAAAAAAATCAAGCACAAGCTGTAAAGAACTCAAATATTCAAGCTTACAGCGTTTTCAAACACTGTGCAAAGTTGTTTTGGTGGTTTTTTTTTTTTTCTGCTATAATACTGGTTTTGACAGCATCAGTCTTGTCTGAAAACCCTAGATGGAGTAACATACATGAACTTTTCAGGCCCTCCATCCAGGGGGTCACAAACTGCTTTCCCAGCCTCACCTGGCTGGTTGCAGCTCCTCCCTCTGCTCCAGCTATCCCAGGTTTGCAGCCAGGTTGTGAGAAAGCTTGACCTTAGGTTAAACTCCACTTCTTCATTATTTTTTGTTGCCTACTTGAGTAATCAAAGGGAGGGCCTGAAGGGTCCTGTCTCTGGTAATGAGGAATTTTAATCATGGTGTGAGAAAGGCAAGGAGAAACCAGAGAAGACACGGCTTGGTGAGGATGTTCTGCGCAGGTGCTGGGTCCTGCTAGTGCCACCTCCCTGCCCACCTCCAAAACATGGGCACAGAGCAGCCATCACGAATACCTCAACGCTGAGCTCATGTTTGCCTTGGCTGAGCAACCAGGGAAAACTGCGGGGTTGAAGGACATCTTGGGTTCAGCCCACCTACCTGTAAGCCCCAAACCACTAAAATCTGCAAGATATAAATTTAAAACTGCCTTTTGGCACCGCTCCCCAATCCTGTGTATTCAAGGCTGCAACTGTCCCCTGGCGTGGAGCAAAGTCCAGGTGCTGCTGTGGCACCACCCAACTCACCCTGAAACCACTATTGTTCACCACCCCCCAACCTCCCCTTCAGCAGCACCCTAACACCAAAACTGGAGGGCAACACATCCCACAGAGCACCTCCTATCCTCCCCTCTCCCCTGGCCGGGGACCAAGCTAGCCTCAAATCCGGCTTCTAGTGCCACAACCCAGTAAGGGAGCAGAAGCTTAGGAATAAACAAGAAAAATAACCCAGCTTTTGAGTCACACCAAACAGTCTCACCTGGCTGGCAAAATCCAGTGGCTGCTGAGCACTGTGGGCTGTGGGAGCAGGATGGCTGCCGGCACACGAGTCCCAGGCACTTGTCCGGGTTCAAACCAGGCACCAATCTCTGGCTCCGCCTTGGCCGGCATTCCAGGCAATCATTTACCAGCAGCCCAGCATGCGGCACAGCGCTGCCAAAAAGCCGGGAGAGAGGCAAACAGCTTTGCTCCTCGTATAAGAGAAACACCCCAAAAAGCATCCAGGGCATAATCCCCACCACATTCTCCAGCACCCCAAAATCCAATGGATTTTATTGCTGTCTTAGATCCTTGCAAGCACAAGGGGTCCTTGCAGTAACCTTTGGGGGTTTTGGGAGTTGTCTCCGGTTTTGCTGCCAGATACAGGATGTTATCTGTCCCCTCGCAGAGGGCTGGGGGCTGCTCCCTTCTCTGCCTGTCCTCCCCCTGCCTTCTGGGGAGGATCAGCTCCCACTCAAAACCAGCCTGGCTGCCCCTCTTCCCCCAAATCCCCGGCCTCGAAAGGGAACTGACAGAATGAAGGCTCATCCTTACCTGAGGGGGTCTTGCAATGCTTCCCAAACCCCTCAGTTCCTGCTTGGGAGAGACATCACAGGCTGCACTCAGCCTCTCATCCCCAATACTCTACCATGACAACATCACCCTAGTTAAAAACAAAACAAAACAAAAAAAACACCCCACACCATAAAACCCCATCAGGCAATAAACCTAAAAACATTCACCTTACCCCGAGCATCACCTTTGCTATAACCCACCCAGTTCTTTACCATCACTCGAAACCACAGCAGCTGGGGGTGAGTCTCATTGCTCCACTTGCAAATAGACTCCCCTCTTAATGAGTTTCTCTGGCAGCTCCCTGCATTAATAGATGGTGCCTTTGTTATACCACTAGGTAGGAGAAATAATGGGCTTTCTTTTTGCACAAGAACTACTTTTCTTGGGGAAGAGCAGCTTCTCAGCAGAAGGCAGGTTTCCAGCTCTCTATTTGTATTTGCCCCAGGAGGTCACTTTGATCATGAAGCAGAAGTGCAGGCAGCTGCCAGGCCCTGCCCCTGCCCAAAACAGCACCAGGGAAGCCAGCAGGTGGCTGTGGGTGCCAGGACAGATGATGGCTGCTCCCAAAGGCCACTCATTTTATTCTTGCCCCTCCCCACAGCTAAATAATTTTTATTGGAAGCAGATTACAAAAATGACTAATTTTCTGTTCCCTTTCCCCATGTGATGGGTCCTAAAATTGAGAGTAGGGATGATTCATACCATGACTTCAATAGATTTCCTAGCTGAAAGTCAGAATTTCAAATGCTGACACTAAAAAAAAAAAAAAAAAAAAAAAATTTAAATCAAAAATCTCAGATCTTGCAGCTTTATTTTGATTCCTGGCACTGCTGTCTCCCAGCCTCCCTGAAACTGTCAGGCTGAAGAAAGTGGAGATGAAGGAGTATTTCTGCACGTGCATGAGGATGCACACCTTGCTCCTGCAAACTGCCATTCTGATGGCTGCTGGGACTCACAAGGGTTTGGTGACCTCCCCTGGACCTGAAATAATAGAAAATTGGCCAGTTTCCCTCCTCACAGAAGAGAGGACCACTCCTGATTTGTAGGGCCACCTGCCATGTCCCCTATGGGGTCTCTAAGAAGCTGAGACAGCACCTTCCAGCCAAGGACTGCAAGCACTCTGCAAGAGTCTTTCTACTATATTTTGCCACACACAAGAAGAATAATTTAAAAAAAAAATCCGTTTCAGGAAAAAACACCCATTTTGACCAAACAGAAAGGTCTGCTGCAACCCAGATATCAATGTACCCCAAACATCTCTACCACAGCTCCCAAAAAGGACCATCTGGGACCAGCAGAAAGGTTTTGAGATGGGCAACCTGCCAGCACTGAACTTTCACCCATTTTTGCAGGTTCACTCACCTCCCTCACTATGTCCACCCCCTGGCAGGGAGCTGGGTTTAGGGCCAGGTGGCAGGAGAGCAGTGCCACAGGGAAGGCTTCCAGGAAAGTCTAATTAAAAGTGAAAGCAATCCAGAAGACCAGCCTTTCGTGTCAGGGTTTGGGCTGAGGGTAGGGTCATAAAGACTCGTAGTTAATAAACTATAATAATAAACTGCATTAGTACTTGAGAGCAGGCTGTGATGAACCTGCCATCCATGAAGCACCAAGGTGTTCTTAGGGACCAGCAGCTTTGAATCCCTTTGGACACAGTTCAGGAAAATGCTGGGGTACTCTCAATCCTTTTATTTCTACTTTGAACCTGACCTTCTGGCTCCTCTCCCACCCAGTGCCAGGGGGATGCTCATCTCAGCTGTGAGCAGACACACCAATAAAAATCCCCAACCCAAAACATGAGTAAGCAGCAAGTGGGGAGGGGAGGGGTGGCCCTGTGCTGCCATCCTCCATGCCGGGGCGCTGGCAGGCTGGCTGTGACTCACTGCCCTGGATCAACTGCTGCCTGACACATCCAGCAGCTATTTAATACTTCCTCAAGTCTCTTCCTGCTCTAAGCACCGGGTCCAGCTCCTGCACCAAAGGGAAGAGATGGTACTTGCCCACCTACTGAAGCCTCTGATGGGGCAGAAGCCTCCCTGTTACTCTGGTGACCAACACAGAGAAGATCCATAAATAACTAAAGCCTCCTGACAACACCTGCAGCAGGTTGGAGGGGATGGAACATGGTCCAGGTTTTCCTCCAGCCCACGAACTGTGTCCTCCAGCCTTGGGGTCTCTTTTGGAGTGACATCACCTGCCCTTGGCTGAGCTGTTACAGAGACTGAGCAGCTCTGCTGGGCTTTCCATGCATGCCATGTCCACCCCAGGACAGAGGGCAATGCCAAGGGTGGACTGCTGGCCGGTTGAACACTGAACAGGGATCAGCTATGGCAAGGTTTGATGCTGTGGCACATCCCAGGCTGGCAGTTCTCTTGCTGGGCAGAGATGACCATCCACATCTCTGAGCAAGTTGTCTGTGCAGCAGAATCTGGCAACCGCCCACGGTCCCTGCCACCACAGCTGGGAGCACCAGGCAAAGCCCCAGCCACTTGCTGCAGGCCCTTTCCACCATTCCAGCTTGTCCTGGGGATGCTGAAGGATCCTGAAGGAACACCTCCCCTGGCCTGGTGCAAGGCAGCCAAGAGGGTCACCTACCACAGATGGCAGTGTCCTGTCCTTTAGCGTGGGGCCATCAGGGTGCGGGTGGGACACTCTCAGAGTCCGAACTGGAGCAGCAGATAGGTTACCTCATCCCAGCACAAAGAGTTGACGGGGTTAAACAAGCTCAAGAGGAGACAAACGAGTCCTACCAGAGTGGTCAGAGCCCAGAGAGGCAGCTCTTCATCCTCCCACCGTCACAGGGAGGGTGTGCAAGCACTTCTCACCCCCCAGGCCTAAGGAAGCCACCAGCTCTTACGAAAGATAGCCACAAGTACCCAGGAGCAAGGAAGCAGCAGGCATGGGGCTCTAATTCACACCCAAGCAGCTTATTTAGGGATGGCCATAATAGCACCATATCCTCAGTTCACCCATCATCCCCCATCCAGCTGCCTACTCTGACATGTTGTGCCTGACAGAAAGCCCTAAAAATTGGCAAATTACCAAAATCAGTAGTTTAACCTGAAGATGCACTTTTACCAGAGATGTGTGGATGGACCCGAGCCCAAACATCTCCCAAGGGTATGCTGCCTTTCAATAGCAAACAGCTTCTGCTGGGAGCATCCTACAGTGCATAATGCACACTTGGCATCAGCAAAAGTTATATTCGTGTTTCAAGGGCTTTTTGCACTAAAGGAGATCAAAGGAAAACTATGTCTTGTGGCATTTGCATGCTTGAGAGCTAAAGCATGCAAATGCCAGAAATCACAGACCACCACCAAAATACTCTGGCAATCCAAGGTGGGACATGTCCCACACAAGGATCTTGCAATCTTGCAGGAACTGCACAAAGAGACAGATTTCTGGAGATCCCTAAGCACCACACCAGCAACACCCTCTATTAAGAGAAAAACAGAGGCTTAGAGATTTTCTGCTCCACTTCCTCCCAAAAATTACAGACCCATGCTAGCATGCCTGAGGAGGCTGGCCAATGTGGAGCAGGGCAGGAATAGTCAGGGACAAATCCTGCCCAGGGCTGTGATGCAGAATGGGGACGGTCCTCAGGGTGCTGCCCTTTGGCAGGGATTTAGGGGAGGGAGGCTCACATCATGACTGGTGTCAAAGACACTCACTCCATGCCACCTCCACCTGCCAGGATTTCTGGTTTTTAACCTAAGCTTTTGTGTCTGCTACAGCATCAGACCCACACGGAAACAGAAGAAACAGAAACAGCACTGTGAAGAAGCTGGGAAACCTTTTCTCCCCCTTAGACAAGATTAAGATTTGTAGCCATGGCAGGTCAGCATTGAGAATCATATGAAAACATCAAGAATCACAGCCAGTGACATTTTAGGGATGATTACTAGTCAGTCCACCCCACAGATGAGCCACCAGCCAAAGCTCATTATAAATTAAAAGCAGCAAAAACACCCCTCCACCTACTGCACACACTCACATTACAGCATTTCAGCCTGGAAGTGGAAGGATCATCTTTCCCACCTTCATGCATCATGTTTCTCCCTTGCAGCACTTATGGCTACTGTCCATGGGGGGAGAGCTGGCAGGGCTGCCTAGGAAAGACTGCCCTAAACACTAAAGTTTGCAAGGGAATTATTAGCAGCACCTGCTATTCGTGAAATCATTACCATCACCCCCAGTCCCACATGTGAAGAGTGACTTCATGAAAGCCGCTGGAAGTAAATCTGTAGTTTTTCCCCAGGGGGGAGAAGCAAAATTAGCAATGGTGTGTAGATTAGAGGGGAAAGAAGAAAAGCTTTTGCACTGCCATGCTCTTTTTTTCCTTGTGCAATTGAGTGCATCCTGGTGCCATGGCCAGGATGGACCTAGCTTTGCCCCCAGTACAGGGGCAAAACTAGTTCTAGGTATCTTGGGGCTGATCGAGGTTCGGTTCATCATCTTTAGGAGATGACTCACAGTCCAGCTCCTAAAAGGCAAGCTCTGAGGGGTATTTGCCAAAGCACCCACACAAACACAACCATGGTACTCACATGCCAGCAGGTCCAGAATTTCTGCTGTGTTCGTCTTCCACAGCAATCAGTCATCAGTGAAAGCACGATGCAATTTGGGAACATTTCCCTGTTATTACACACAATCCATTCCTCAAGTCAGAAAACAGCTTGTATTTCTCACCACACAGAACACAGGAGGAATCTTGAGAGGCAAGAGCCTGCTCAAGCCTTGGAAATACTTCTCCCCAGCCAAAGAGAACTTCCTTTACCCCCCACCTTCAAGGGCAAGACCAAAACAGGAAAACCCAACCAATGAGGTCTCTCTCCCAATGCCTCCAGAGGAGCCAGAAAGGACCCTCAAAGCACAGCTTCCTTGAGATGCTCACCCAGTCCAGCCCAGAGGATGAGATAGGCCTTGGCCACCTATAAAGCAATTGGAGATAGACACTCTCCCTGTGTCCTGTCAAATTAATCAAGAATTTCATCCCCATAGGATTAAAGGAAAATCCAGGCTCTGCAGCTGTCCCACAAGTAGGACCAGCAACATAAAAAAGCCAAATGACCTAAAAAAATTGTCCATCAGCAAACCTCTTTCCATCCCAATTCTCTTCCTGCAGGAGAAGGTAATTAACAAATTAGCAAACGCATAACCAGGGATAAACCTTCCAGATTTTATTCTCCATTTCCAGAATAACTTGCAGATTCCTACCCTGCTTCAGAAAGCAGCCACATGTCAAGGACACACTGCTGGTTGTGCAGAGGAGAGGATGCACAGATGAACATGCAGGTGCATGCTGTCATGGATATTTATTTATAACTTTGTAGGATTAAAAAGGATTTTAATGACCCTTTGAAGAGCTGAATAGGCTCCTTTCTCTCACATGCTCAGACACAAAGACAAATAAACAAGAGACTCAGAATGAATCCTGGCTGAAACCTTTGATAAGACCCTTGGGTATTTTAGAAGTCTCTGTTTCACACTACCTGGCACATGACTAATTAGGTGGAGGTGGTATCAATCACTGCCTGAACCCACCCAGAGACAATAAGCTCTTTAAAGCAGTAAAATCACAGCATATCTCTGGAGAGGCAAGTGCATCTGGGACATCCAGCCAGGGGTACAAATCCCAGTCCTACAACAAGTGATGGAAACCATGGCTGCATGACCAACTCTAACCCCTCAAACTGCCTTGCTGGACTTCTGGCTGAAGGGCTTTTAATGCCAGCAAAGTGCTCCATCTCCCACTCCATACATATGTCCAGCACTTAATGATACCTGAAGGACCAAAATGGGACAGGAACACGTGCTGGGGTCTGGGCCAGCCCTCCTGCATGCAGAGTGGGAGACTCAATAAAAATACACTGTTTCTTCTGAAGCATTTGGGTGCTTAATCCTCATGCAGCTAATGCTCACATGGGGTCATTTTGGGGAGATACATACTTTTCAATTTCCTAGCCCAACTTCTTTATTCTTCCAGCAGGTCATTAAAAGGACAAATTAATTCAAAGAGGACAATACCAAATCCAATGTCTCAGCCTAGGCAAGCCTCAAGCTGCATTAAATCACTCAAAAAAATACTTGAGAAGGAGTTTTGATGGACAGCTAGTCCTCAGCAAGGAGCATCTCAAAGATTCAAAGCCATGTTTTTAGCACCTCCACTCCTGGGTCCCAATGATGCTTCCCTTCCAGAATAGGAGAGCAAATGTCCTTTTCCAACATATGATGCTGAGTTTGCAAGATTTTTAAAAGACTAGAAAGAGCAATAGAAAAGGCATTTAAAAAAACCCCAAAAAACAACAACCCAACAAAAGCACACAAACAACTACAGGAATCCTTTATGCACAAACACCTATGCAGACACAGCTTTTTTTCCCCACTGATGGTGGACAAGTGGGAGTACCTTGGATCATGTATGATGTGGTACAGGCCTTGTGCTGAGGCTGGGTTAGCCCTGGGAAAGCCTCACAGAGCCACTCCTTTGGGATGGGACCCCGAGGACTTGACAAGCTGCACTGAGAAGGTCCCATCCCAGAGGAATCAGGGCAGGGAAAAGAGGAAGGACAGATGAGCTCAGAGCAAGCCTGGGAAACACCTAGCTTTCTACAAACCATCAAACAAAGACCTGGGCATACTGGTCCAGAGCCCAGGGAGACCACGAGCTGCTTTCTGACAACCAAGCTGCTCCTCAGAGAAGAGTGTGCGTGTATGTTTGTGCTGCAGGAACCAGCCAGCACTGATCACAACATGCAAGGAGGTCCACCCAGCATTCCCACTGCAAGTATGTTTGGCTCCTAGCAGAAAGGAGTGCTGACACCTTCAAACATTGCCAGAACTTGGAAAAGAAAATAAAAACTGGCAAGTGAAAACAGCAACCACAAAACCTCCAAAAAAACCAACACAACCCATCTTTATTCTTATCTAGAGATGCCTATGGTGTTTATCCAACCTGCTGCACACCACCAGCTGCCTCAGGCAAGCATCCAGAGGCAGAGACCAGCTCCTTCCCAGCTAGGGAAAGCAATGTTCACAGCAGGAATCATTAAAGCAGCAAGAACCCTACAAGTGCTCTCCCTGTCAGACAGCTTCACAACATCATCTGGGTGCCAATGGTTTCCCCGGGCTGGCAGGAATAACAGGGAGCAAAAGGGAGGCTGCCACACACTGGGCTTCTCTGCCAACACAGCTACTCTGCTGCAGGATGCTCTAGGTGCCTCCAAAGTCCCTCCTGTGCTCAGGAGCACAATGCTAGGTCTAACACCACAGAAGACATCCATGGGAGGCTCTGGACCCCAAAGGGCTATTGTGAGCACTGTGACATTCCACTGTCATGCAGGAGGCACCTGAGGGGACACAGGGTTGAGGGCTGAGCATGAGGGTCCAGAGATGAAGAGCTCCAGCAGATTCTGTGTGCTGTAGCAGGTTTAGGAAGTAGCAGCAAAAGAAGCCTCCATGGCTCAATTGTCCTGAAGTTTCCACCTATGTGTTTGGTTAAGAAGTGTTTCAGGTTATTTCCCCCTGTGCCACCCTCCTTTCTTTTCTTTTTAAAGCAACAAGCTACTCTAGCTGACTAGCCTGGGGCAGCTGGAAGCACCCCAACCCTCAAGAAAGTGCTGACTCCAGCCCACAAAAAGCCAGATAATCAGCTGCTTTTAGGAGCTCCTCAGCTTGGAATCTGAAAAATGGAAGGACAATAAAAATGTTAGCAATCCTTTACAATAACAGGATTCTGTAAAAAACCTTCAGCGCAGCCATGCTTAAGCATTAATTTGAATACACAGTTTACAAGGGCATTGACAAGTTGAAACAGATCAAAGAACATCCTTTAAAAAGATGCTCTTGAAAACAATGCGTACACACAGAACTGATACTTAAAGTGTCCCTCACCCCTTTATTTAAACTTGGGCACAGAGCAACCCATTGTCAAACAGCACCTGGATTTCTCCCTAGCTCACCACAGCACCCAACCTCCCATGACTACAGAAAACACTCTGCTCTGAAGCCTTGGCACACACATCACTGCCTCCCAGCCAGGAAGGATTAACTCTTTGTCTGGAATTGGTCCCAAAGCATTCCCTCCCCAGCACATGGAGAAACAACAGAACATGGACATAGGTCAATTTTGAGCCACCACTGGAGGTTTTTCCTATAGAAGATGACATGAACAAGACAGGACACAGAGATGCTGAAAACAAGGAAGGGATGAACCAGTGTGGGCCATGCAGATGGGCTCCAGCAATATTTCCCTGCAGCACGTGGCAACCATGAAGGCAACCAGAGGACACATCTCCACTATGGAACAACAGACACGTTGCGAGATTACTGCTCGGGCCTGCCTCTTTAAGACCCGGGTAAAACTAATTTCCATGTCCCTCTCACACTCATTTGCAAAGGGTTTTATATTTTAGAACAACTGGCATGCCCTTGCTAGGAAACAGTGCAGGATTCTGGGAACTGCAGTGCTCAATGCTGTGAGTGCTGGGCATCCACAGGTGCTGCAAGCAGCACTCCCTGGCCTCACAACTTTGTACAACGTGGTGGAAGAAAGGCTTCAGGAAGATGTGTGCACTTGTGGCAGCTTCTGGATTTCCATGCCATTTCTTTCAAGAGGGCATGGGAAGCCAGCAGAGATATGCCGAGAGGGAGTCCAGGCACCGTGCTCAGGCTCCCCCAGCAGATAACTGGGATGTGGGAGGATTCCTGGCATTCCAACGGCACCAACAGAAGGTAAGAACATCCCCCCTTCCCCACAGCCCCTTCCTGAGAAGACACCACCGGCACTGCCTGATAAGGAAAACAAGCAGCGTTCGGAAAACGCTTCCCACTCCTACCCACTGCAGATACAGCATGTGCTCACGGTTTGCTCTCTTCTCCGTAAGCAGAGCTGCAATTCCTGCTTCATGAGGAGTGCCGCTCCCCACGGAGCTGCCCCTCGAGGTGAGCTGACAGGCGTGTGTGCAGCACCGCTGCCCCACTCCGGCAGGCGCCAGGGCCCCACCATTTGACAGCGGAGCTCTGGCATTCGTGCTCCCACACGCTCCCGGGGCCCGGTGCCTGCCTGGCAAGTCCCGGCAGAGCCGGGGCCCGGGAGCGCGCCGTGAGCACCGGCATCCCGGGGAGCTGGCCCCGGCCCACGGCGAGGAGCAGCCGAAGCTCCCGTCTCGCCTCTTTCCACCCTTTCTCACCCGTTTTCTCCTGAAATCAGCCATTCCAAGGGGAGTGCCGTGGGCTGTGCCTGAGGCAGCCACTCGGAGTGAGGTGCATGACTGTGACCCTTCCCTCTGTACAATACCCTTGAACCCACGTTTGGGTTTTTAACCTGCACTTACAAAGTGCTGTTGCAGGGCAGGGAAAAAAAAACCCAAAACAAAACAGGAGAGAAGTTTGGTATCCCGTCCCGTCGCTCCTCCTCCCCGCAGCAGGCCACAAGTGGAGTTACGAAACAACCTGCCAACCTGCCGGCAGAGTTCACGGAAGGCATCAGAAGTATGCGGCTGGAGCCTGGCTCTTATCGAGGAATTTAACCCCTCTCCTCAGGGAGACGGAGACGTCTCTGAAGGGAGAAAGAACGGGCGGTTTCGCCCCACGGATGCGAGGGGAGGAGGCTCCTGGCACGGGCAGCTGAGACCCCCACGCCGCCTCGGCTCCTCCGCTGGCGGCTCCGGGCAGCGTTTGCCGCGCCCGTGGGGCCGCGGTGCTGCTGCCCCAGCGGGGCCTGGGGGCACCGTGCTGGTGCCGGAGCTGCTGCGAGCGCCTCGGGCAGGTGGGAGGCAAAGCCACCCGGTGCTCCATCGACCGGGACACGACAGCGGCTGCAGCGGGCAGGTGGCAGCGGGGCTCGGGGTCTCGCCAGTGCCGAACGCCGCTCCCAGTCACCTCAGCCCGGGCTCTGCTTACGGGATCCGGGGTTACTGCGGCGCCCTGCCCCAAGCCAGCTGCTCGCCGCCCCTGCCCCACTTTGCAGCCCCGTGGAGCTGTCCCCCGCCCCCGTGGGCCCTGCCGGGCGGGAGAGACGCCAGCTGCCCCGGGGACGACTCTCTCCGCGGACCCCCCCGGGCCAGCGGCCCCGCCTCAGCCTCAGCCCCTCTGCTCGGGGCCGCTCCCGGCGGTACCGGCCCGGCTGCGGCAGGGCAGGGCCGCGCCCCGTGCTGCAAAGCAGCGGCTGCCACTGCCCGGGAGGCCCGGCCCGGCCCCGCCGCGCCCGTGCGCACTCACCTGCCGCCG
>VZUI01067539.1:7500-18447 GCA_013401135.1 Cettia cetti | reverse complement strand
CTGTGCCGGGGCTGCGGCCGCACCGGCACCGCGCTCCCCGCGGCAGCAGCGGGGCTGGGCTGGGCTGGGCAGCTCCGGGCTGGGGAAGGGGCGAGAGCAGCGGCGGGGGAGCCCCGCAGCCCCGGCGGGCGCAGGGAGCCGGGAGCCGCTGCGGCAGCGCCGGAGCCCCGAGCCCGCAGCATCCTCCGTGAGTAGCGCCGGCTGAGGGTCGGGTGTAGGAACCGCTCTTGAAGGGGGATAATTGTAACCTTTCTGCCCTAAAGCTCTGTCACTTTCTGCCCCAAAGCTCTGATGCATTTCACCCCAAAGCTCTGCTCCTTTCTGCCGCCAGTGCGAGCGGTGGTTGCAGCGCGGGTTTGTGTGGGAGGTACTGTGGATGGACCACGGGAAACGCGAGCTCTTTATCGGTACCTCTAAACCAGAATGAAACAGCGAGCAGATGTCCTCGCACGTTTTTCTGTTCAACTGGTGCTTGAGCAGTTGTTCCATTATTTGGGAGCCCTTAAGGGACGGGACTGGCACTGGTCTGGCGCGGTTTCCTCCCGGGAGAGAGAGGAGCCTGCGCGCCTGTTGAAAGCTCATTCCATCGCCGGCGGTGTCCTTTCATCACTGGGGACGCTGAATCTCTTGTCCTGACTTATTCAACCCCGGCACTATAAATATGGGTTTGGTGGTGGTTATTTGTTTGTGGTTTTGGGTGGGTTTTTTTGTTGTATACTTTTTTTTTTCCAATTTGTTGAGCAGTGTGCTGGAAAGAGCTGGCAGAGTAATATTTAACAGGAAAATATCTCGAAAGCTTAGAGCATTGTGTTACAGTTCACTAAGTGCCTCCAGCACAGAACAAAACTACACTGCTTGCATTATTTGGGAACACGCTGAAGCTGCTGACAGGTTTGAATGGTGATTTCTGGTTTTTCCTGGTAATTAATGTATTTAATGCCCCAGGAAGTCCTTGCTAAAGGAAGCGTAGCTTTCTGTAAACAGCTTTCACTGATGGGCTGCATTGTGCTGGGTGGGCAGCAGGGATTGATTTAGTGATTACAAACCAGGAGACAAAGACAGAGCAGAAACCAGTGACTTCAGGGTCTGACAGAGTTATTGTCCCTCTGTGGGTGCCAGATTGGGGCACTGAGGGTTTGCCAAGGGCTTCTTTCTGCTGGAGAGCAGGCTGCAAGTGTGAGGTGTCAGCTGCTGTGTGTGTCTGCAGGGCTCTGCAGGGGGAAGGTGCCTCACAGATTCAACAAGTTGGCATAGGCAAGCTCTGAGCTGCTGAGCTCCAGCACTGTGGTGGTGCTTGGGGTTTTTTCCATTTTAAGTCCAAATCCTGGTTCTGTTGGATATTTCCCAAGTGTCTAAGAAGTCTCCTGATCCCAGTGTGCCTTAGATCCTGGCCTGGAACCAGTGGGAAAATAGCTCTGGCTTCTTTTCTTCCATATCCTGCATATCCCTGAAGGGTCTGGAGTGGTTTTAGGATCTGAACGTGGTGGAGTTCCTGTCATTCCCATGAATAACTGCATTCACAGAGGGGGAGAAGTGTGTGTGGCCCAGAATTTCAAGGCAAAAAGAAAAAAAAAAAAAAAGTTAGAATTGGGTAATGTGCAGTTCCCAGTCTGGTTCAGACACTGCTCCTGGGCAAGTCAGTGATAAAAGTCTACCAAGTTCGTCTTTCCAGGCATGGCTTTAGAAATGAGGGTGTTCCTTTTGGGGGTTCTGTTGTCATTTCTTGTCACCTGTGGGAGCAGAGGGGTTTTGGGCAGGTAGAATCACTGAGGGATTTTTACTGCCCAGAGCTGCCTGCAGTTTGTGCCACTGTCTCTGTCTTGGCAAGGCAAAGAATTGCTTTTAATTTGTGTTTTACCAGCAGCTCAACCTGGGCAGCTCATGCCAGAACCTGAGAAAATGCTTATGTAAAGGTGCTGCCCTGACATGGGGACACTCAGGCTCACACAGGGAGGGTTGTTTGCCTCAGGCCACTTTGAACTTGTGCTTTTCTTTCCTCCTTGCTCCCTCTTTGGAGCCTCTCAAGGTAAACCCAGGCACGTTCAGGTCTCACTGAAGGACGCTGTGTTTTTATTACTTTCTGAAATCACAGCTTGCCTCGATCCCTGGCTGTGTTCCCAGGCTGCTGGGAAGGTGAGGGCAGGAACAACCCAGCTCCATGCAAGCCCCACCTTTTCCCAGGTGAAAGCACTGAATCTGTGTCCTCCTAGCCAGCACCTGCCTGGGGGCTGCCACCCTGGAAAAACCCTCAGACAAACCCCTCTGTTCCCTGTGGCCCCTCTGCTGTAACTGCCAGGTGCTGCTGACAGGTGAGCTCTGATCCCCATCTCCTCACAAACAAACCCAGCCCAGCAGGGAGGCTTTAGAAAAGGGGGCATTGCTCCCACTTGCCAGAACAACCTATCCCCTGTATCTGCCAAGCTGTTTGCAATGGAAACGTGCCCAAAGCTGAACTTTATGGAAACATTTCCAGCTCCATAACGTGGGGATGCAAAAATAACCAGCAGTGTGAAGAGTGAGGGTGAATGAGAGGCTCTGAGAGCCCAGGCAGGTGTGTGTGCACAGGGGGAAGTGCAGCCCTGTGTCATGGACAAAGAATGTCCTGTGATTACTGTATCAAAGTCCACTTCTTCTCCCCTGCTGAATGGCTTTTATCCAGCATTCCTGATTTTCCCAACGTTTTTCTGAGCAGGGTAGGATCCAGGCTGAAAATCAGTAGGTTCCCATGGATTTTGTTGGGTCTTTCTTGCAGCAGAGGCTCGGTCAGGTGTATCCTGCTGATTCACAGGGCAGGAATGGAGCTGGGACTCCAGGTACAAGCAGGGCTGGCACCTTCCACCCTGGCTGGACACACAGACCCTGGACCTCTTGACTTGCTACACAAAGCAGAAAAACCCCAAGCTGATGCAGTTTTCAAACTGCACCTCAGATTGGTGCAGCCTGCTGGATAAATTAATCCCTTTGGTAAACAGGTGGTTTCACTACGACAATAAAAATTATTTGGGTCTGGGTGACTCATGCACAAACAGCTCCCCATTCCCAAGGTGGTTTGACCCAGAGGGAAGGTAGGAAGGATGAATATTTCATGGTTTAATATTAAAATATTCAGCCTTATTTATTTGGAGTTTTTATTTTTGGTAGCCAGAGGAGGGGAAAAAAAGGCTTCTGTAGGTCTGGCATTTGCAGTGTCCCAGTCAGGAGCCACAGGGGGAGAGCTGGATGTGGCTTTTTCTGGATTATGCCCATAGTGAGAACACTTGCTCAGCTTTTCATGAAGAGTCTCTTGAACCTCTGCTGTCACTGGTAAAATCTTAATGCACAGGAGAGGTTGGGTGGGAGTTCAGGAGCAGCTGTCCCTGAGCTCTGGTGCATCCCAGCTTGCTCTGAGCTGTGTGTGAACCCTGTGCTGGACAATAAGGCTGGGCAGAGTCTAAACACAAAATATTTCAGCTGATGCTCATATTGCTGAATTAACTTTGCCTTGGTTAAACAAAGGAATCATTCACTCACAGGAGAATGACCCAGTTACAGGCTTGGGGCAAAGTTAGTTTGGGTTTTAGAATAAAAGAAGAAAACCAATCTTTTAACTTGAGGGGATTGAAGTATTTGAAGAGTGGCCCTTGCAGTTCTGATCCTGCATCCCAGTCAAGCATCAGCCCCTTCCCTTCCTGCTGCTTCCTGATCCCTCTCACTCCTCACTGACCTGCTACACAGGTTTTTAATTGCTATTAATTTTTCTTATCAACTGATTTCCACTGAATTATTTCTGGCTATTATTTACCTTGTGCTGTGTAAAATTAAAGTTACCGTGCCACACAATATCCCAGTGGAGCATCAGAGTCCTGTCTGGCTGTACTGGGCAGCATCTGAAGTGGGAAACTCAGTTCCATATCAAGTGCTGAAGGATAATTTGCTTTTCAAGGGGCAGTTGGAGCGTCTCAGCTCTGGGGCTGGGAGCTGAGCTGGCTCCAGAGGCTCTTTGAAGTGGTGCTCACACCCCTCTCGGGCTGAAGGAGCCCTTTAATGGCTCAGGTTTCCAGGGACACTTGGAAAACCCTTTTAAAATCAGCAAACATCCCAGCTGTTCTTTCCAGATCCAGTTTTACCCACCAAAACACAAGCATGTTTTCCAGCTGTGCCCTTGGAAGTTCATCCACTTCCAATAACAGACCTGAGCTGGCACTGGGCTGAACTCACAACTCCTGCCACAGGCACGGTGCAGTGTTCCTGTTCAACAGCTGCTGTTTGTCCTGACACTTTTGGAGCTCCAAATTAAGGGGTTACATGGTTTTTCTTCTCCATGTTAGATGAAGGAAGCGCCTTTAGATTCTATTTTATAATGTAGTTTTTAAACCTTTTTTATAATGGAGTTTTTAAAGTGATGAGTTTTTCCCTTCCCTCAAGACATTGCTGAATCCTGGCTACTGAATCCTTCACATTCACTTGCTCAGTTCAGTGATCTGAATCTCAACCAGAGGTGCTAATCTAAAATCATAAAGCATTTAAAATACACTCTTGTGTTTATATCTTATTTTATCCTATTAGCACTGACAAGGGGATATTTTGAGGCAAATTGCTCAAGATTGTATCAAAATTTCCATAGCATCAGTTTCCATTCCTTCAGCAGGGCCAGGTTTCCATCACAATGAAAATATGAAGAACCTCAGTTCAGTGAGCTTGCACTTGGCAGGCTCTGAGCCTTTGGTGGGCAGCTGCCTAATTAGCAGTGTGAAATTTGGGTTAATAATTTAGGAATTCACTCTTTTTCCCCTCTGCAGCTGACTCAAGATGACGACGGCCACGCCACTGACCAATAACACTCAGCTCTCAGTGAATGTGACCACAAAGTCTCAAGAACAAATTCTCTATCAAAGTAAGGAAAGGAGTGGGTTTGTGGCTTTTTTTGGTTTTAAGTGGACTTTGAACTTATCAAACTTCAAACACTACAGTGACAACTTTGTAAATATGGCTTTTTTTCCCCTTCCTGCTTCTCTCCCAGGCTCTGGAGCAATAGTTGCTGCCATCGTGGTGGGGGTGATTATTATTTTCACAGTGGTTCTGCTCATCCTGAAAACATACAACAGGTACGTGCCAAGTCCTGGAGTCACCAAGTCAAACCAGGATGAACCAAAGTCCCAGCTCTCAGCTAACAGAGCATTTCAGGGTTTGTTGCTGAAAATTTCCAGGAGAGTCTAAGCACTAAAGTGCTGATTGCAGCCTACTGAATCTGCCAGTGCTCTGTGATTGGATCACAGGAAGCACAAAGAGCTCCTTGATGGAGGCTGTGTGCTGGGAGCTCTTTTTAGGGATTCCTGGTGGTGCAGAAGGTCTGAGTGTGCACCAGGGCTGCCAGAGGGGGAGTTTGATTCCTCACTTCTCAGAGCTCACATACTCTGAGAGGACTTTTGCTATCTTTGGGATGAAATCCTGGCTTGGTTTGATTGGGTTGTGTGGGAATCTCCCCAAAACTCCCCCGGGGAGAGGAGAGACCACCTCAGGCACCAATTCCCCTTTTACCTTTGCCAGGCGCATGCGAGTGCGGCGGGAGCTGCAACCCAAAGCCTCCAAGCTGGCAGCGCCACCTCCTGTGGGGCACAGCAGCCACAGCTCCGCCCAGCAGCCCTCGGTGACCTTCATCCCTGTGGACATCCACCTGCAGAGCAGGTAACCACGGATGCTCAGGGAAGAGATGGAATTGTTACCCCATGGACCTGGGACTCCTCAGCACAGCTGCACTGGGAACTGCAAGCAGCTGTTATACTCTCTGTAAACTGATAAAAATCCTGGTTTCTTTCTTTGGGAGGAAAAAACAGAGGTCTGGATATTTTTCTTATGACTGAAATAACAGGTGGAGGTCTAAGAATAATCATCAGGATGGCAGCAAGGCTCTTCTGGGTCTGGATAAACCAAGAGGAGAAGATGCCCAAGTTTTGTGGAGCTTTTGCTCCCTCAGAGACTTGGAACCCTCTCTGTTCTGCTGAGGAAAAGTCTGGACATGCCCCAAACTTAGGTTGGACCTGAGTTTGTTACAAGTGACATGGAAGAGGTTTGTGGTTTATTTTATACCTGATGGGTAGCACAGGAAGTATCAAAACTGTATTTATCTTTACTCATATTTCATGTTTCTAATGCCATATATGTATAGGTTGAGGGGGAAAAAAGTTACTTCTTATTTTCAAGTATTTTTAAACTATTTCTATAAACTCTGTAACCCTCCATTTCCAAGGGAACTCGGTGTCTGAGAGTTTTCACTCAATTCAGGTTCATGGCTGGAGCTGTGTTAGAATGCTTTGTCTTACAAAAAATCCGAGTTCTTTAACTGAAAAAAAAAAAGAAAAAAAAAAAAAAGATAGAAATAGAAAAAATCAGCTTGGATAAAGCAAGGGAGGCTCTGTGCAGCCCCAGTGTGCCACTCACCCTGCAAGGCTTTGTTCTCTGGTGCAGCCCAACTATTTTTAGCAATTTTTTTTTTATTCCTGAAACCAACCCAAAGCGAGGTTGTTTTGTGAGTGTGAGGGCTGCGGGTGTGCAGCAGTGGCACAAAGGAATTCCCAGGGACACTCACAGCCCACGGGGTGGGAACACAGAGCAGCATTGTCAGACACTGACTGGCAGATTGTCTGAGATTTTATATTTTTTTCCAATGAGCTTGGATGTCTTGAGCAGATCAGTTTAACTAGCTGGTAATTTTTATTGTGCAGAAACTAAATTCAATTACTTTGCAATATTCTTTTCTGGCTGAAACTGGAGCACGGTTTGGAATTCCAAACCAAATATTGAGACAGCTGCTTGTGAAGTTTCTGAATCTCCTCGTAAATATTTCTCTTGTCCTGGTTCTCTACCTTATTTTTTGTGGCAGGGAGGACTGATTTAATAATTAAGAAGGGACAGCAGATGCACATCTAATTTTTTTCCAAAAAATATAAAAAGTTGATTTTCTGTTTCTATCTCTGGATGTTCTCTGAGCAGTTGCATGGGATCAAAATCAATATTTTTAGGAAAGATAAGCCCATCTTACTGTTGTTGTTTTTAACATCCCTAGCCAGATCAACCTCTAGCAAATTTAGTTTACTTTCCACTTGCTTCATTTCAAGCCAACAAAGCTCACAAGAAGAATAAGCAGAACTACTGCAAGCAGTTCCAGTTTCACAGAATTACTATTACTGGCAGCAGAACTGGCTGCTGTGACCAAACCAGCACTGCTCCAGCTGAAAAAAATTCAAAATACCAGTAAAATTTGCCTCACATTGGCACCTCCTGGGAGGCCCCACAACCCCTCCTGGCAGCAAAACCCAGAGCTCGTGCTGAGCAAGCAAATCCACCTTCTCAAGAAACAAAAATCTCTCTTCTGTGCCACTTGCTGTGGATTTGAGCTTTCCAGGAACAATCCCACTCTCTCCCTGCCCTGTCAAACAGCAGCTGCCTCGGGGCTGATCCAGCCTGCCCTGGTTTGGCCCCCGGGTTCCATCTCTTAAATAACACAGATTTTGGGAATGCTCCCCTTTAGCTGGCTCTGTCTTGCAAGAATCAATGGTTGGTTTTTTCCTCCTAAAAGTTCTACAGGATCTTTAGCAGCTCGGCTCCTCCTGCTGGAATTTTACTGATCCAGATACTCCGGCAAAACGTTTAAAATTTTGCTGCTGGATAAGTCCTGACCGCAAAAATCAGCTTTCCCCCCTTATTTCCATCCTCCTCATCCCAGCAGAGAGCACGGAGCTCCACCTAGTGTCCTCCTGCCTTCCCGCGGGTCCTGACTCGTGTTTCTCAACAAAAACATAAAGCAATTCCAGCTTTAGCTGTCAACTTTACTGAATTCCCTCATCCGCGGTGCCAGGGCTGTTGAGCAGCCAAGCTGAGCACTGTCCCAAATTTGGCTGTACAAAACTCAGATCATTACAACTCTAAGAAAGACAAAATGTGACAATTTCCCTTGGGGTTGATAACCAATTTATTTCCCAAAAATGCATCTGTAATTCAGCCCAGGAGCCATACAGATCACAGACCCACACCACTCACACCAGTTTGTCCTGAGTGGGATGGGGTGGAGACATCATGACTTGTCCTCAGGACAAGAAAGACAAGGAGCTGCTGGAGGGGGCCCAGTGGAGGCCACAAAGCTGATCTGGGGTCTGGAGCATCTCCCTCATGAGGAGAAGCCTGGTGATTCTGGAGAAGGGAAGGCAGAGAGGGGATCCCATAAATCCTTAAAATATCTCCAAGGAGTGCCAGGTTCTGTTCAGGGATAGGACGAGGAGCAATGGCCACAAAATAAACCACAACGAGTTCCCCCTCTGCATGAGGAATAATTTCTTTCCATAAGGGTGGCAGAACCCTGGAACAGCTGCCCAGGGAGGGCCTGGAGTCTCCTCTGGGGATTCTGTGACTTTCAGAGCCCTGCCTCCCGCCCAGGGATCCCTGTTATGCGGGGAAGGAGCCAAGGGGTCGCTCCCGAGGGCTGAGGCGGCTGTGCCCTCACGGACCGGCCGGGCCCCACCGCCATCCCTGAGGGAGCGGCGGCCGTGAGGGCAGAGAGATCTCGCGAGATGCCGACATCAGCAACAGCTGCAGGGGCCAACACCTCGCGAGAGCTCGACCCACGCGTCCGCTCACCCCCGCGCGCGCAGGAGCAGCCGCGCTCTCTCATTGGCCCGGCTCCCGCGCGCGCGCCGACCCTCCACCAATCAGCAGGCGGCGGAGGGAGACCCTGCGCTGCGCGCGCCTGGCCCCGCCCACCCCCTCGCGCCCCTCCCGCCTTTCCTCTCCCTCCCACCCCCGGCACGGCTGAGGGGGCGCGCGGTGCACGCCGGGACGGCAGCGCGCGCCGCGGCCGGGAGGAGGCGGAGGAGCCAAGATGGACGCCGGGTTCTTCCGCGTAAGTGCCGGCCTGGGGGGTCCTGAGGGCGTGCGGGCGGCGCGGCGACCCCGCCGGGGCACGGGGACACCGCCCGGCTCCGCTGCAGGCCCGCGCTGGAGCCGCGTTGCCCCGCGCGGCGCCGCCGTGCCCCCCCGCCCCCGCCCTGCGCAGGCTCCTCGCCGCGGAGAAAATGGCGGCGGGAAGAGGCCGCGGCGGCGCGGCCCGGCGGGCAGCGGGGGGAATCGCGCGTGTCCGGGCCGGAGTCGGCGCGGGGGGAAGCTCCGCGGTCGCCCTCGGGGCTGCACTCCCCGACCAGGCCCCGGCGGGGCCCTGAGCGGCGTCGGCCCCGGAGGTCCCGACCCACGCGGGGCCGTGTCACCGCTGCGACCCCCCAACTGCGGGGGGGCGAGAAGGAGCCGAGGGGCTCTGAGGGGCGAGCCCGGGTTTGCGCTGTCCACGTTCTTTAGTGTCCACGTTCAAAGCAGATAAACAACGTTGCCCTAATTTTTATTCCGGTTTTTTTAGAGGTTATTAAGTGTTTTCATAGCAAAACGTAGCTAGGCTATATTCATACGTTGGAATTTTATTTTTAATTCTTTGAGTTCCTTCTTTGGTCTTACAGCTGTGCTGGATTTTCTACAGAGACCACAAAACCTACCCAGGGTCTATTTCTTTTCTGTTTTTTCCTTCATTAATTGAAATGACCTTATTTTTTGGAACTTCCTTGATAATTTTGAGAGCCAATCTAAATTTCAAAGTTCATTCATTTGTTCTGCCCATATTCTTTTCATTTTCTACAACTAGGTCGCTGTTAAAGCACGGCGGCACACGTAACCCTTCCCTTAGTTCAGTTCTCTGTTCGTGGACTAACTTGAGAAAAACAATTGCAGGTTAAATCCACGCTTTCTCTAATGCAGTTGTTAAAAGGTTTACAAATCAGGTAGCTGTGATTGACAGCAGGATTACTGGGGCTGAAAACTCGGGATTAGAAATCTAATATTCTTTTAAACTGACCTGTGGAGGGTGGTTTATTTTATATAAACTAAAGCAGCATGGCACTGAAATGGGGCTGTGAACAGTGTTCTGGTTTTATTCTGGGTTCAGGAGGAACCAAATGTGAAATGACAGAAATGCAGCAGAGCAGCAATTTGGACTCCCCATACCAAGCAACCTCCTATTTATAATTCTGTCAGCCCTTCACATTTCTGTGAAGTTTCAGTGCAAACTTATTTTATCTGTCTTTAAATTCCTGTAGACCCCTTGCTCTGTCCTGTTTGGTTCCCTTTACTGCTTGCCAACAAGAAACTTCCTTTCCGTTTCCCTTCTGGGTTGTGAAATAATTTAAAAAAAAACCCCAGAAGAACATTCAGTTGTTGAGTGAACTGGCAAGTATTGTGGGCTTTTTGTGAGCCACACAGCAGAGTGCCAATATTGTAAAGAGTTTTAATCCCTGCAAGTGCCTGTGCCACAGTCAGACTTTAGGATTCCCATGTTCTGGAATAGCAAATGGGAATGTCAGTGGATTGTTCCCTTTCAATAACTGATGACTTTGCAACGTGTTATGTTGCTAATTCCAGACGAACTTAGAATTTGGGGGTTTCTCTTCTTTATTGTCATTTAATTCCTTGACAATTTATATTTTTGCTTGTACTGAACCCCACTCTTCCATTGAAAATTGCCTGTACAAAATTCCCTCTTTTCCATCACTGGTTTCCAGAATAAACTTCCCAAGCTGTGTGTTTGTCCTCAATCATGAGCACCCCATCAGGATCTGGATGCAGCCCTGCATCTCGTCTGATTCCTGCCCAGTTCTGTTTACTTCTCTGCCAGTAAATTGTCCAGAACTGGAGCTCCAGGCCTTTCCCTCCATCATGAATTAACCTGCAGCTCCTGTCCATGCCAGTGGAGCCAGTTGGTGAACTTTTAACAGAGCAGAATCAATAAAATTCATTCTTTGTACTTCTCTGCTCCCTGCTTTGCCTCAGGGAAACTGCCCAAAGGTTTCAGAGGTGTCACTGTAAGCAAACAGGGCTTTTTGTACCTGGACAGAGGAAAAACACTTTATTTCTTTTACAGAGGAATTAATAAAGTCT
>VZUI01067539.1:0-2500 GCA_013401135.1 Cettia cetti | reverse complement strand
ACGTAATTCAAAGAAAGAGAGAGAGAAGGAGAAGGAGAAGACTCGTCAGAGATCCCCAACTCGATCCAAGTCCAGGTCAAGATCCCGATCCCGTTCTCCATCTCATTCTCGACCCAGGAGGCGCCATAGATCACGGTCAAGGTAGGGCTTCAGGTGCTGATTGTGAAGGTTGAGAACATTTTCTGCTGAAGGTGCCACTGAAAGTTCTTGGTTAGTGATATTTTAGAGATGTTCAGCTGTGAATGTTTTGGGCCAAATGGGAAAGATGCATTTGTTGCATAAATGTGTCAATACAAATGTTTGTATTGATTTATGAGAAGATGCTCACAGTGACCAGCACTGATCTGAGAAGCAATTGGGCTACTTAATGATGATAATGGGAATTGTGTAGCCTTTCTTTAGGACATGGGTTTGATGCTGAAAATGCTGTAAAATACTTTCTTTACCTCCTTTTTTTATTATTCTACTACTTAATAGAGAGTTGATGTTAAACTTCAAAGCCCTGATTACGTCTGTACATTTGGCATCCTCACCTAAATACAACCTTAATACAATTCACTTGGAGGAAAGCAACTCCGCACTCAGTGCCCCGAGGAGAAATTTCCTCAACTATGGAAGTTAGGTAGTTGCTTTTCATTGGAATTTCTGATTGTGACAGGTCTTACTCCCCTAGAAGGCGACCCAGCCCGCGGCGCCGGCCGTCCCCGCGCAGGAGGAGCCCGCCCCGGAGAATGCCTCCCCCACCCAGGCACAGGAGGAGCAGATCCCCCGTGAGGCGGTAAGAGCCCTGCTTTTTGAGACAGCTGCAAGTGCTAAACCTGGAATGTTAAAGGGAACTGTAGCTGTGTTAGCAAAATCTCCTCCTTCATCTCACCTTAGCGCTGGCAGGTGTGTGATTTGAGTGATGGAAAAACTGCAGTGTCACGTTTCCTAAGTGTGTTGTGGGGGAACACAGTTGAAGCTATGAGATGATTTCTTCTGAGTTAGGATAGTGGTGAGAATTCCACCTTTTGGAAAAGTGGCAATTTCAGAGCTTTTGTCTTTTTTACTTCTTCAAATGGCTCTGGGTAGCTCCCAGCATGAACTGACATGACATCTCTTAGGGCTTTTTTTCTTAAGTCTTAGTACTTTTCTTCCCTGCCTGGGGAAAAAAAAAATGAGAAAAAGTAATTGAATTTTATTCATTGGGAATTTTTAATTATTACTTGTATTTCTATTACGTAAAATTAAATTTGGACTTGAAATATCTATCTTCATATTCTCTTACTTAAGATTCTGCAAGATTTGCCCTTTGGTGTTGAAAGTCACATTTTTCACAGCATAAGAATTGTTCTAGAGGCAAAGCTCTTAGCTGACTTGCAAAGTAAATGATGTGCCTTTGACAGTGTCAAAATAGACATTTGTCTTCATGGGGAGAGAACAGATTCTGATCCTCTTCATAGGAAGAGAATCAAAGTGATGCTTCTTGTGTACAGCAGTTGTTTTTGAGGAAGGAACACTTCTCTTCCTTTCTGTGACAAGGTGATGACTATTTCCTGAGTTTGTCAATATGTTCATTTCACACAGTTACTGGGAAAACTGTGAAAAGTATCAAACATGTATGTTGCAAGATGTACAAGAGCTCCCTTTCAGCAAATGTTTATCTCACTCAAGGTAGGGTTTCTTTTTTCCAGGTTCTCAGGAATTCTGCAGCCAAAGGTGGATTCTGCAGGTACACAATTGCAACAGAACTTGCCACAAATTTTGCCGCAGAATTCTGAGGCCCTACCTTTTAAAATTGCAAAGTAAAGACGAAAGACTAAAACATAAGGATGGATAGATCGATTCTGAATTGTTAAGTTGTTAAGTTGTCTGAAATTTTCACCTCCTGGTGCAAAGCATTTTAGTGTCCTTGCACACTAAACTCTTACCCAGATCTGCTCTGGAGATCATTAAGTCACACGTGCTAACACAGACAATTCTCTTAACCACCCAGAAGTTAGAGAGCCCAACCAAAACTAATTGTTTCCAGGGGCAAAGCTTAGTTGTAGCCTATAGATTGACAGAAAGCCAGTGAAGGTGACACTAACAACTTTTAGCTCACTATTGTAGTTTAAGAATAACTGTGAAAGATTGGTCGTTATCCTCCTCTTCTCCAAACCGAGCGTTGCAAGCTATCCACCATGTTTGGGAAGTGCTGTTGTCTGTGGCTCAGTGTCTGTGCTTGCAAACAACCGCAGTTCTTTGTTCTTTGTGCTGAGATGTTCCCCCTCCGTGGCCGGGCGGGACCTGACGTGGGCTTTGATTTGCAGGAGAAGACGCTCCTCGGCCTCGCTGTCCGGCAGCAGCTCCTCCTCATCCTCCTCGCGCTCCCGCTCTCCACCAAAGAAGCCTCCCAAGAGACCCGTGTCCAGCCCGCCCCGCAAAACGCGCCGCCTCTCGCCCTCGGCCAGCCCGCCCCGGCGCCGCCACCGGCCCTCGCCCCCCGCCAGCCCCCCGCCCCAGCCCCTGCTCTGCCCCC
>VZUI01067529.1:0-17948 GCA_013401135.1 Cettia cetti | reverse complement strand
TCTCAGGGCCGCAGCCAGTCGAGCCAAACCGAGAATTCTCCCCGCAGCAGCAGCAGCAGGAAGCAGGCCGAAACCCGGAGTCCCAAGAGCAACTGCCCCCCACCCCTTCCTTTCCTGCCTTGGACAAGCACCCATAAGCACCCAGCAATTAGTTCCCTTGGCAACCCAATGGGGAAAAATTCCACAAAAAAAACAAAAAACAAAAAAACAAACAAAAAAAAACCAAATTCAACCCCCAACAAAAGTGTGCAAATTCATCCTGCTGTACATGGCCCAGACACTCAGGTGGGTCTGAGAGGCCCTGAAACAAGAGCAGCTGTAGGGTACCACAGCATCTGTAGCTTTTAGTAGCTGCCATTCTGGACTGAAATTGATTTCTTTTCTTATTTTCAGCTCATAACCTCCCCTTCCTGGAAAGCAAATACTTGACTAACTCACTGTGTGTGCAAGCCCCCCTCCTGAAACCCTCAGGCAGTGGTTTTATGCCATGTTTTATAGATTTGGAAAATTGGGAAGTGGAAGGTTACAGCAAATTATTTGTTCAAATTTCCACAAGTAATTAGAGTACTTGAATTACTGCCTGCTTGTTTGGATAGATATTTAGATCGATATAAGCTTCATATGAACCCAAAACTAGGAAGCGTAAAAATAGCAAATAGGCCTGCATGTTACCCCTTTTTGCACCCTGTTTGCAGAAGTACAAATCTGCATTTTGAAGTCAAGTCCCAAGAAGTTTGGCCACGTTATCAACTGCAGTGTAAACCCTAAAGTTTGACAACTCACACCATTTTTTGGTAAGACTATAAAATAATTACTTAGAGAATAATTTGTATCTGCATCTCTTTCCTTTGCGAATATTAGAGGATCTTGGGAAGGGGTGAGAGAAATTTAATCTATTAGCATCCAAACAATTCAGGGAACAATAACCTGAAAGAACTGTGGAAGCTGAGAAGTTGCATGGGCTCAGAGGTGCCACAGCTCCTTTCCATACAGGAGTGCTGAGGAAATGGGAGGATTTTGGCGTGGGGAGGGAGTCCAGGTGATCTGGAGTAAGTAGCAGGGAGTACCCCTCTGACACCGAGGATGATTGCAGCAGTAAATTGAGGGGGTTGACCATGACCAGAGGCTGCTGGGTATGATTGCATCTTACTGGATGTGTGTGGTGGGAGAAAACTGAGCTGAGAGATGCAAAAGTAAAGACAGCTATTGATGAGCAAGACAGGAAAATAGAGCAGCAAATGGGCACACAGAGGAAGGCTTCTGGAGCCCTCTGCTAGTTGTCACTTTCCCCATATGAAAGATAATTTTACTGCGTAGCTGAGGTAATTCCCTGTGCTTTTGAGTTGCCAAATGTACCAGTAATGGAAGACTGCATCATGGTGGTTTTTTAAATTTTCTTGTTGTTGGGGTTTTGTTGTTGTTGTTGTTGGTTTTGTTTTGGGTTTTTTTGTGATGAAATCCCTACTACTGTAAATGCAGATTACTGAATCCTGCAGATTTTTTTTATTTCTACAAGCAGATATCCCTCCCCAAAAAGCTCACAAAACCAAATCCCAGGTGTTTTCTTCCCTGCTTCTAAGCAGTCTAAACGACCCAAAGATATCAAGTGGTACTTATACACAGCAAGTGACGCTTTTTCAGCTGGAACCCATGAAATGAGGAAGAAAATCACCCTGGTAATCGATCTAAAATTGATGTGAGTCAAAAATGTGTTCCTGCTAGGATGGATGTCAGAAACAATGCTTGGAGAAAAGATAGCTGTACATTCCCAGAACACTGGGAAACATTCAAATTAGGTGAAAAATTCATAGCATTTTCTCGGGGAATTTTTATTTTACATAATAGGTGAAGAGCTTAACTTGAAGTGGAATTTTGTACATGAGTGGACAGAAAATACCTCTAAACATTTAGAAGAAAATGCAGTCTCCACAATCAGGGATTTCACAGAGAGCGAGTGTAATGTTAACTTAATGGTGATGACACTTGGTATATTGCAGTGTTCCATTTTATTTCCTCTCCATTGCTTTTCAATGGATCAGCATGCTTTTATCATCATCTTCACTGCACCTCGCTGCTGTTCCCAACAGTTTGCTGTTAGCTGCAACCAGCTTGAAAACCAGCTGATTCTTTTAAGCATTTATTGAGTAACATCAACAATGATGTAAAATTAACTTCTAAGAGAAGGAGGTTTCTAAATAGAGCAGTCTGTTCCTTTACCCTTTCAATACATGAAAATAGGAATAGGAAAATGGAATAAATGAAAAATCAACCAAGAGAAATTAGCACTTCCCTCTGACTGCAGCTTCAGATAGCAGCAGAGTGCTTCTGTCTCTTAGAGGTGCTGAGGTGGATGTAGTTCCAGGAAGATGGAACAGCTGATTGCCCACAAAAGATCAAACTGATTTTAAGGGTTTAAAAAGGAACTAGGTGGGAATTAGCTGGTTTTGAGATTAGCTGTAGCTTTCCAAAAGAGTTAATGTTAATCCACCAGGTACCCTGTAAGAGAATAATCATACTATTTACTCTTAATGTAAAAGTGTCAAAGAGTGAGAATATAAATACGTCAGGAAAAAAAAAATCCTTTCCGTTTTGACTTTCAGCTAATATCTTTAAAGGTTTCCAGCCTGACTTGTCTGATCCATTTCCTAAAAAGGTGATAAGAGATGGAAGTTTATCAGCACTTCAAGTGCCAGTAAAACTTTAAATGGATTGTTGTTGTTTTGCCTGATGGCACACAGATTAAGCAGACAGGAAGTTCTTTGGGGTTTAGTGCTTTTAGGAAGAGAAGAATGTGATTTCCTTGTCTGTCTCTGTCTTTTTGGGTCAATAACAATGAACTTCCTTTGAACATCATTTGAACATCATTGCATGTCATCATCTTGAGTAGATTCAGGATTTTTCTGTTCCTAGTGTGTGAGCTGCCTTGCCCCCTGAAGGCTGGGATATAAGCCACTTCTATGAAACTCTCAAAAATGCAGGTTTGGAATTTCATTTATGGCTGAAATTCCATACATTGGTTTGAATGCCATAAATAGTTACTTTTTTTTATTGACTGGCCTCCATATCAAATGGGAAGTGTTCTGGTACACTGTGATAATGTTCATGAAGAGAAATGTGGTTGCTTTTTTTTTAATGGCTTTGAAAACATACATAATATAAACCCCATAACTTCTCACTCCATTACTCAGCTGAGAAAACCTAATGTTTTGCAGAGACTGAAAATATATTAGCTCTCTTGCAGCTGTCATCATGTATACTTCTGGGCTTTGTCTTTAATCTGTGGAATAATCTGTTCTTCCTTGCAGCCTGTGGAACTGTCTTTTCCCTGAAATGAGACTGAAATCTTAATGATGCTTGGTGGTAAAATTCGCCTCACAGCATCAGCTCAAAAAATTCTTCTATGCTGATTTTTGAAATTTAAAAATTAACTTCAGAGACAAGCAAGAAGTAACCAGTGCTAATAAACATACGGAAGGGGAGGGGAGAAATCAGTGAGGGAAGGTGGAAAATTTAAATAATGCAGTAATTGCTCATACTTAATTTAGATTCACTTACTCCAGAAAGGTCAAATAACTATTTTAACAACTTCTGTCAGTAAATTACTTAGAAAATTATAACCTGGGAAATTCATTGGATAAGGCCATGCCCAGAGTAGAGAGAACCATTTTACTTGAAATGTTTTCTAGTTTAGCTGGCTCCCTGTGCTAGAATTTTTGTTTGTTCTTACAATAAAGTAAATATCAATTTTTGAAGTGGAGTTGACATGTTCCACATAATGAGGACATGAGATGGAAATATTATTATTTTATGAGAACAATGGGATTATTTTAAACAGTTGCAAGTTTTCCAAAGTTATACAAAACTGTAAATTCTCTTTGACATTCTAGCACATCTTAAAGTATACTTACACAAAGAAAACAAACCAGACTCTTGTGAGAAGGAATCTCCTAACTTTTAGAAGTAGCCACATAAGACAAACCACATAGAACTGCAGTCTTTAGTACCTAAAGAAAGAATTTCAAGATTAGTGATTAAGATCCTGCTGTCTATTTTTAAATATATGCAGGCAATAACCACTTTGTGATTTAGCAGCTCAAGTAATAAGAAGTCAAGCTCTCCCTAGGATTATTCAGAGCTATTAGACTGTTCTCTAGAGATTTTAGACTATATTTTTTAAAAGGTAAACTGTACAAAGTATGCATTACTTAAAATAACAACCAAAACCCTATTTTCCTCTTAATTTAATTACCTTACCCAGACCTCCATAATTAACAGAGACAAGAACTCATGTCAGTAAAATACAGATGTTCTGAAAGATAAATGCTTCTTATTCCTACAGCATGCTTTTAATATCTCTGTCTAGGAATCCCATGAGATGATTACTGGAGAAATAGATATTTTTCACTTGTGCTTAATATTTTTTTCAATTTTTTTTAGCCCTTTCCTATTGTTTCAAACTTATTTTCATCCAGAAGTGGAAAGTTGAGAATTAGTTTTATCTTTTTATTTAGGAAAGTTTGAAAGCAATACTGGGGGAGGTACTTGGATGCTGCAGAGGTTGTCCACTTTCTTCATCACGTTGCTTGGTGATCCTTTATTCTCCACTAAAGAAAGAGAGGGGAAAAAAACCTCACCACAAAAGCAGTGCAAAGCTCACAGGAAAGACTGGAAGAATTGTGCCTGAGCAATCCTTGTAATGATGCTTTATTCAGTGTGAAAGCAACACTTCTTCCCCCCTCCTAGATGGTTAGAATCAGCAGGCAGACAGGAACCTATGCCAACATTTTTGTTTTCCAAGGTAAGGGGTGGCTACATTAATAGTCCTTTCCAATGTGCACATATGGATGTGTACATATAGATGGAGATGTATGTTTGTCTGCAGGCAGTGGCAGGAATGTAAAGCAGTTATTTTAACAAGGAGAACAGAGACAATGTGTCTCCCAAGCTGCTCAGTTGAGAACAGTAACATAGACCAGCTAGGGTCATTCACCTAGCCAGCATTTTATATTTTGAAGGTTATAAACTTAGACTTAGTGATGAGAGAGGGATAAATAAAGACATGCAAACTTTTTTTCTTTGCCTCATTATACTGCTGCACCTTTCCTCTGTGTTCTTACGTTTTTTCTTTGCTTGTTTTTATTTATTCCTAGTTATACTTCAGTGGCCTACTAAATGTGTTCTTTTCAAGAATATTTGTCTTTCCTTGCTGCTTAATTCATCTAAATATTTAGACATTGCTATACTCTCAGTCAGTAGGCACTTGGCTAATCTATACAAATTCATCTCATTTATAAATTATTGCTTCTAGCTCACTGCCAGCTTACACGCAACAGAATGCAAAGGCAAACGTGCTCCAAACCTTATCAGTCAGCAATCCAAGAACAACAACTCATCTTATTAAAGTGTGGCAGCTCAAGCCAAAGGAATAGAAACTTTAATTTTTCATGAGGAATCCCGAGAGAATTTGGCAAAGCAAAACAAGTGACTGTTCCTACACAGCTCAGCCTTTGAAGTGCCGGGAGTCACTGCTGCTTGTCTGCCACTCTTCATTTCTGTTTGAGACCTGACCAGGAGTTTGGACTGGTGCACACAGATGGTGGCAGGGAGAATTTGAAGTAGAAGATGCCAAGAGAGGAGCAGATGAAGGGCCCAAACCCTTGGATAGTAGCAAATGTATGGTATAGAGATGCACCAAATACCCCTTGGTTCTTTGCAAGATATTAGAGAGTTGGTGGTACTTTTCTGTCTGAGGGCAACCTGGTAGCTTTCCAGTTATTGAGAGCCTTCCAATTTAAACAAAAAAAAAAAAAAAAACAAAAAAAAAACAAAAACCAAACCCCATTGCAACATGAACACAATTACAGAATTTAAAAGCTTTTCAGCATATTTTATTTTCATGCTTAGTTTTTTTGATCCCTTAGCAGCAACAGAAAAACATAACTGTGAGAGATGTTTGAGCTTTATGAAGGGTTTTCTTTACTGAAAAGCTTTAACCTATACACATGGGTTTTAAGAGTTTGGTGGTTTTTTCCTCATTAAACAGACTTCATGCAGGGGAAAATAGGTAAATAAATAAAAGAAATCCCTGGTTTTTGCTTGCAAATATCCGCTGCAGGAGAAGATAAATAGCAGTATGATTCATGCTTTATTATTCAGTGACTATCAAGCTTACTTCTTGAGATTATCCCTTCTTAGAGTATTTGGGCTTGGTTTGACTCGATATCAGTTTAACTGTGCTGTAAGTAAAGAAAACTTTAGGTTCTTCTTGATATTTAAGAGCAGTGGAATAAAGTCAGTGGTGTGGAAATAACATCTGTGGGCAAAATCCCTAAAATCAACAGGAATATTCCAAAAAGCATTTGTGGCTTTGGCTCAAAACTGTCTCTGTGAGTTTTGGAGGAAATCTGCATGCACATCAATTTGCTCATGCAGATGTCTGTTCTGTATTCAGAATAAACAATTACACACATCAGCCACTGTTTTCACTTGCAAATGGTTACTGTGCATATGGGTTTTATAGGAGATTTATGGAAACAGGCCCTGTAATAACAGCCAACAGCATCTCCTGTTGCAGTGGTGTTATTCTAGAAGGATCATTGCTGCCCCAGTTGCCTGAGAGGTGTCACATTTTATTCCTGAAATTGCAGGTTTGTGGATTACTTAACAGTAAAGAGTGGTTCAGTGATGAACGTGGGGTATGAGCTTAAAAGCCTAATGTTTGGCTGGGTTTAATAATGCTTTAGTCATCTGAAAAACATCATGGATCCTCAGACCTAACCCAGGCTCTCCAGTCAGGTACCACCAGCAGGACTTCATGGGCACTGCTGTGGGACAGGTCTCACCCCATCTGGTGGGTCATAATTCCCTTTAGGAGCAGCTTGTCTTCATCAGTTAGAGGAGTCAAGGGACACCAGCTCCACCTTTTGTCTGGGGATGAGCCTAATTGTATTAATTTCCTCTGACATGCTTCTTTGTGTAAAATGTTTTACTAAGATCACCATGTGTTTCTATAGGAGCCTGGACCTTTCCTCTGTTAGAATGTGGGAAGCAGAAGGGGATAGACCAAGCAAGGAGGAGCAAAAACTTTGGTGTGACCTTTTGTTTTCCTTCACTGCAGTTCAGGAAGCTGAGCCTTGCAGAAATGATAGGTTTTTTGGCATTGCCACTTGGAAGACAAATTTGGACACAGTGGAAGTCCTGCAGCACTGGCAGATCATTACAAACAGCAGAACCTCCTCCCAGGTGCCCCCAGTCCTCCTGGGAATCTGCTGTTTGTGAAGCAAACAGCTGGGATGCCCTTGCTCCCCCCGGGTGGCTGGCTGAGCCCTCTGAGCCAGGGACTGAGGAGGGAGGAGCTGTTTCCACGCAGATTGGCAGAGGGTCGGGATCCTGTGGCACCAGCCACACAGGAGAGAGCAGGCCTGGCTTGCAGCACCAGATGGAGCCAAGCCACAGTGGCACCCCAGTCATTCACAAACACATTCAGCTTGGGTTCAAACCCACAGACCTAAAATAAAGCTGTGTTTTTCCTGAATCAGCTCACAGCTGCAGTGCCTGGCTGTCCCTGACCAGCAGGCAGCCTTCACATTTGTCTTTGTGCAATGCCTTCCATCCATGGATGGGAACAAAGAGAGGCTTTATATATCATTTGCTCCCTCTGTTAGCTGGGAGCACAGAGACAGTGCTGCGTTTGTCACCCAGGCTGACAGGAAGCACGTGGATCTCTGTATTCCTTGTTGCTGCTGTCAGAACCAGAGAAAAATCTACAGGCTGCTCCTCCCTCATCCTCTCTGCATGTGGCATTTCATGGCACCATTGTTGCAATTTGGGTTTACCACGTAGAACAGAGGAGGTTATTTAATTCCATCATATTTGGAATGGCTGCCTGTGTAAGTTCAACATCTTGGGGATGGACTGGAAATCCTTTTGTTCATCCTTAAGCTTGCAGAAAGGTAGTAGTTGCTCTAGAGTGCAGAAGCAGTTGGAGGAACTGCTTGGTTCCTTTTCCACAGTGCTCTGGAATGACATTGCCTGTCCCAAAAAGGCCTGGAGGTTTCCTGCTGGGAGTTCACTCAACGTCTGCAGGCTTTGGCCCCACATGGAAAGCAGCTCAATTCTTCTGTGAAAAGAAGGCAGAGAAGACAGAGGAGGAGGTGACTTCAAATAACATCATAACTGCCACAAGGCAGCTACCTGTGCAATACAGGAGAGCTGCAGGTGCTCCTGAGGGAAAGAAAAGATCTTGGCTTGCAGATTCTGCCACTCCATAAAGGCTGCAGGGGCAGCAATGCCCTGATCCCGTGTTTCCCTGCAGTCTGTGCTGGGAGCAAGGGAAGCACAGGTGGTGGCTCAAAAGCTGCGCTGTTAATGGGGCATGTGATGGGGAAGTGAGGGAATCTCTGCTGCCCTCCATGGTTGGTTTTACTGGAATGGATCTCAACCTTACTTTCAGTTCTGAAAGTATCTGCCAGCTGTTGGTAGAAAGGTGCTGGGTTTTTCCTTTCAATTATCCACCTGCAATTTCATGTAAAATGGTAAGATGATTAAAAAGCAGCCAAGGAAACTGGATGCAGAAATTGCTGCAAGCAGCAGTGATGCCCGAGAGTGATCATGCATCCTGGCTGAAAGTGAACAGGTACCACTAGGCTGGTGGTGTTACTGAGTTTAATAAGTGCTGTGTTCATATTTGGTCTTTCTTTGGGAAATTTTTATATTTCAGTTTTTTGGGTTTTTGTTTTTTTTTTTTTTTCTTACAATAGCAATTATAAGAAAACCATAAGCACTGAGGTCAGATAACTGCCTTTAATTCCAAAGACACTTAAACTCAGATGAAATTTCCAGTCAGATTGCACACTCAGTTGAGATAAATAAAGTGTCCCCTTATCAGTACCTTCTGTCTCTGATATTTTTCATTCCCTAATACATCAATAATTGAGTGTGAAATGCATGTCACAATAATCTTAGTCTGAAAATGCTTTACAGGATCACCTATATTCTTATCTCTTTGAAGTACATATTGCTAATGGAAGCATTAAAGGTAAAAATATTTAAGAATGGGAAAACTCCTCAGCAGTTCCATTTTTGCCATTAATTCAAAATCTGCAGTAGCTTGATGGATACAGGGATAAGAATAACCTGGGTCTCCAGGATATAGTCCTCTCTAAAACTAAGGGTGGCACTGGCCTATTTTAGATTGATCTTAATTGCATTCTGAAGCATTCCTAATAGAAGTTTGACAAAACTCATTTTCCCATGGAAAATACTGTGATCATATCAGCAAGCACCACGTAGTGGAAGAGAAGCCAACAACATGAGGTAAAGAGCACTTTTCCTCCATACCCTGTACATTATCTGTCCCTTTAGTAGAACTGAACAGAACATTTCTAGCAATGAAAACTGCAAAACACACCTTGGAAATACTTACTTGTGTTAGTGGCTCCTCTTGATGTAAGAAATCACATTGAGGACTGTCAGAGATGTAGCTGCCACAAAAAAGGACCTCTGCTGTCCTCCTACATCTGTATTTCATTCAGCAGTGCTTTGGTGAGGTTTCTTTCCCTCCAGTTGTCTGCACTTGTCCACTGTGAAAACTTTCTATGGTTTGAATAAAGGAAGAAATGAAATTGTAGGAAAGTGTTGTAAAGCCTTGTGATGTGAAAATTTCTATCACAAAAATAAAAGCTCCAATATGCTATAAAAGCCCCAAGCATCATGATGTCCCTTGTATCTGCATTGTACTTGCAGATATTTACCTTATTTGTCCTTTAAAAGCATACAAGAATTGAGCTCAAATCCTGCTTTGTCTCTCTCCCTCTTCCTTTTTTCCATTGAACAGTGATATTTTGCAGTGTTTGATATATTCTGAATAGTAGATGTTATTCAGGTTCTGAAAATCTAGAGGTAAAGATCTTCCCTTTATTCCTTCCTTTCCATATCCTGAATGGTCACTATTCCCTAGATAACGAAGCAGTTACTTCATTTGGGATTTAAGATAAGAGTTATGGACTTTAAAAGAGAAATCTGCAAGAGAATCTTTCTGACATGTTAAACCATAACAGGAGAAGGAAAAACCCCACACATTTTACACTCACCATGTTATTAATTGCAGCGCCATCTATGGAGGATTATTTAAAGAGTTTTTTTGAAAATATTTATGAGCTTTAAATATTAATTGACTGGATTAATTTGAATAGTGCATTGGGTTGCCATATGTATTCAGTTTGTTTCTAGTAAAAAATGTTACTTATTTTAAGGTGGAGATTTTGGACTGGTTCCGTTTTCTCAAGTAGTAGATGATGACAATATTGTAGGAGTGTGTCTATATAATGACATTAAATTGCAAGTCTTTACCTTCTTCTGACTTCATGAAATAGTGGAATATCTGTTTCTAATGCTTTTACTTGATACTTGGCAAAAGAACTAATCTTAAACCATTGTTTGTCGTATATATGTGGTTTGTTGGGTTTTTTTACAACTATAAGCTTTTAAAAGTCTTTTTTTGCCACAAGTGTAGTAGAAAAAGGTTTGAGTTGTCTGTGCTTTTGACAGTGATGTTTTCATATAACTGCAGTGTGAGTTGTCAGCCAGTTTTGCATCCAAAACCCAGCAAGAGAGACAGGAATTAGATTCTGTTACATGAAAAATAATTTTACCTACATCTGTAGTGATTTTTGACAGCTCAAGTTGGTATTTAAATCTGAGACACTCTGGTTCAGTTTTTAAAAATCTTTAAAACACAGAGGCACTCAACATGTAAAATTATATTTCTTAAGCTTTTAAAGATTGTTGTCCATTGCCTTCCAGTCTGTCTCCAGCTTAGTAAAACTTATGGGCATGGTGGTGTTTAATATCATATAATAAGGCAGGAAAATAAAGTCACCAACTTTTTTGGAGTCTTTACCTTAGGGTTTACATGCTGTCAGGTGGCCACTCAGGACAGGGACACGGGTTGGGTTGGATTAGAAGCTGAAATATTCAAAAATAAGGCAGGGTATCATGCAAGAAGTTTAGACAATTTGCCTTGAGCTGGAGGCGTACTCAGTGTGGGTGAATAAATTTGTGTGATACCAAAGGAAGGCTCTGGAAATACTTAAGGGGTCATTTGTGTAAGGTGTGTTTTTTGTGTCCAGTCAAGGCCACTGGCTTCTTGGGACTAAACAGTGTGAAAGCGCTGAGCACAAAGGTAACAACCCATGGCCCAAAGAGCTCACAATTTAAATCTCACAACAGGGATGGAATGCATTGGGTGTTGTATAACAGGGTGGGAAGGTGAAGCAAGGCAGGGCTCAGAGAACCATGTATTTTAATGGCTCTTCTCAACGTGTGCATATTGAAATTACAAAGGATTCCTCTCAAGGTAAAGCTCTAAAATGTTCATTTGAAGTCTGTCTACTCATGCTTTGTCCCCCTTATGGGTTTCGTATAGCACTCAGAGTCAGAAGTAAATTAGGGTAGGGGATATAAAAAGGAGATCTGGAGTTCAATACTGATTAAAATATTCATGAATGTGTGGGAAAATCCTCCCTGTTTTAAATTTTCAACTGGTGCTAAAACAGAAGTCAGGGCTGTGTCTCTGTGAACTGGGAACTAAATGCCTTCCAACAGGTACAAAAACAAAAATAAGATTCACTTAATTATGCAAGGAAATGTACTTTGGATCCTACTATCACAAGATGTACTGCATAAATTCAGGTCCCCAGGGACAAGAACTTCTGCAGTTCATCATTTGGAAGCTACAGAAGAGAGTTAAAAAAATAAAAAAAAAAAAGAAACAGTAGAAAGGCCTGGGAGTATTTTTGGTTTACTAGGGCTGTGACTGGTACATTTGACACTGCCAAGAGATAACCAGTGCAGTTTTCATGTAGCAGGCATGGTGTTTTCTGGCATAATCCAAATAGAAATCCTCTAAAAGCATTGATATGCTTTCATTTAGAGCAGTGAAACTATGTACATCCCTTTATGGGACTGGATAACAAAAGAAGTGCTTGGCTGGTTACAGGAAGGACAGCATCTCTGTTAAAGACATGTTCAGATAGCTTTGCTAGGCCTGTTTAGATTAACAAAACTAAAGTCAAGGAACTACAAGTATATCTTTCATTTACATCAGTGAAGAAAATACCAAGATAAAGTGGTAAGTATTTGGGTTGAAATACTGGTACAGAAATAAATTTGTTTAATAAATTTAATTTGATTTTGGTAAAAAGCTTCTGACAGCCCAAAGACAGAATGTCTTAAAAAAAAAATTAATGAAAGAGTAGCCTTGAGAACTACAGGGACCCATGGTGTTGGTAGTGGCTTTAGACCCATACTGTTTGTGTTGCATGCTGTGGTTTGATCTGCTGTGGCTTTGTCTGCAGAGCTTTGCTGGTGCAGCTCAGTGCTGTGCAGAGCAGAATGTTTCCCCAGAGCTGCTGGGCACAGCTCACACTGCTGTGAGCACCCTGCTTTGTAGCAGCTTTGGCAGGAAGCATGCCCTGCACACGTGTGTGTGGCACCTAACCCTGCCCAGGCACAGGGGACACATCAAATCTCTCTGCTGGCCTGAACTCACATTTTCCTGCCCCTCTTTGGTTTGCCTTTAGCAGAGCAAACAGCCTGGGGCAGTGCAGTCTCACGGCAGACTGTGGTTGTATTTGAAAATGGTGTGCCAAGTCCCATTTGGTTGAAGTGAAAGAATTAAAGATTACCTGAAGTTGCCCGTAATTACTTGTGTTTTATTCAGCTCTGGAGATTATGTATGAAGCAGCAAAACACTAACAGCCTGTTTGTACAAATCCAGCCTTTTCTCCCAAATCTCCTGATGTATTTAATTGGTAACATCTAGCTGTTTTTTCCTTATCATCCTTGGTCTTTTTTTTTTTTTTTTAAACAGGTATTTATACCAATTTGACTCAAATTACATGTGTTTAGCAAGTGGCCTGTGTTTTAGTGGAATGGGAAGACACAAAAGAACACTGAGACTCGCCTGCTTATTGAAAATGTTTTGGGTATATTTTTTTCAGGAGAGTCCAGTAATTCTGTTGGTAATGGATCGACCTTCCTTTGACAGCAATGGTGCAGCTTCCCAGCTGCAGTACTCTGCAAAAGAGCTGCTACAAGGAGAAGTCAGAAGCAGCTGACTGGCCTGTGGAAGCACGTTGGGGATGTTGTGAGTAATGTCCTTCCTGGAACGAGAGGTGAACCGGCCCAGGTAGGTGTAAATACATTTGCCAAGTCAAACATCATTTCCCTGCCCCCGGGCCCAGCTCCCAGCCCCACAGTGACAGCACGGAGCCCAGCTGGGGATGCTTGCAGGCAATTTTATTTTCACAGAAGCACTAGACAGGTTCATCAGAGGGAACAGAAATACCACAATTACACAATTATCTGGCGATTCAAAAATTAAGCTGTTTAAATGTGAAGGCATTATACCAATGAGATGCATTTAATCACACGTGGAAAACAGGGCCCCACCAAGCCTTTAGCACTGCTCACTGTAGCATGGGCTTTGTTTTATGACAGGGTCACATTTCTCTCACCCTTCCATTCAGAAAATGACTGTGGTGTCCCGTGAATTGTTGTAATCAGCACCGCTTAGAAATGAGATGATGTGCTTAAATGGTGCAGAAAGAGTGATCATCCCCCAGAGCTGAACTTCACTTATTTTTCCACAAACACCTTTGAATAATCAGGCGGTGACCATGCAGAGCAGAGTGTGCTGATGAACTCTGCAGAGGCTTGGCTCTCCCCTGTCACACAGGGATAACTGGTCTCGTATTCACACCTGGAGAGGGGTGCAATTTAAATGCTGAACCTGGAACAAAAATGCACCAGCTCAAAACTGGAACTGGGGTTTGTGTTCTACTTGGTATAAACACCACAGGTCTGGTTACCTGCACTAGGCTAACATCTTACCAGCATTGCTCTTATTCATATTAAATTTTATAGAAATGGAATGATGAAGTAGTGTAAAATTATATTTATAGAAATGTAATGACCATTACTATTAATTGCCATCAGATTTTATAGAAATGTAATGGTTTCTGTTGCTATTAATTAGATTAATTACTGTTACATTTAATAGAAATGTAATCATTTTTGTTTGTTACTACTACATAGTCTTAATTACTATTGTACTATCATAGTTGTTACACTTTAGAGAAATGTAATTAAATTTTTTACTATTAATTGCTGTTACATTTTATGGAATTGCAGTGGTGTTTATTACTATTAATTAGTATTAACTACTTACATATTTCTTAGAAAAAATACTATTTTAGCATTACATCTTGGAAATGTAATGACTTTTTTTGTTGTTAATAATGATTAATTTTTAGTATTAGAATGATGCTATTGGTAATAATCTCCTGTGATTTTGATGTGTGTTTATATTCGAGGCAGTGCCCTCCCATCAGTTTCCTCTGACAAATCCAGTGGTCCCTTCCCAGAGTCACCTCTGTCCTTTCCAGAGGTGAAAGATGGAGTTTGGTGGTGTTGGTGTCCTCTCCCAGAGGGGAGATTCCACAAGTCAGGCTGAAGGAATGGAACTGCTGCTGTAGCACCTTCTGGAATTAGGAAGGGCACAGTCCACACTGTCAGGAAGGAAGGATTCTTTTCCTGATGTATGAAGCATAGCCTTGAAAGATTTCTTTCTCTATTGTGCTTCATTTTACTAAGAAAACAAAACCACAAACTTTCAGAATGGCCAGAAAACGGAAGCTTTTACAGCTTGATACTCACCAGAATTTTCTGGTAGCTGCCTTATGTCTTCTCTCACACTGATTTGTTTTAATCATTAAATAGAAGTGATATTTTCTTTGGAGCTGGGGATATTTTTCTTCTCTCTGTGAGACAGGTTTGTGAAGAGAGTTAATATCTTTTATTAAAGAAACTGATGAAGTTAGAACAAAAAGAAGAATTGACCTTTCAGGCATACAAGCTGGTGGCAGTAACGTTTTTATTGCATGTGCTTTTGTGAAGAAGGCCTAAAAAGTGAGAGAAAGCCTCTGGAAAGTACTATAAACATGGATAAGAATATAAACTGTGCCTAATTCAAATAACATTTCTCATATCTAGGCTGCCAATCAAGTCTCCTTGGACTTTGGATCCTTTTACAGGAAAGAAAACTGATTATCACTTCAGAATAGTTAGAAATTTACTGTGAGACATAATATTACAGTGGTAGTTAGTACAATTTTTTTTTTAATCTATTATTATTTTATCTCAAATGCCATTGTTACTTCTCTGTAATGCTTTTATGCTCATAAATGTCAACTAGACCAATCAAGCCCCAGAGAAATGCATGTCTGCTCTATCTGACTTTAATCTCCCTCTTCCAGTGCTCCTCCTGTTTCAAAGCCCTCTGGATTTTGGGCTGTTTGATCCATTCACGGGGGGAGAAAATGGAAGCATCAAAGATCTTTGCTCATCTGAGAAGGCAAGAGGAAGAAAAAGAGGAATGGCTGAGCAACAACAGCTACTGAAAAAGTATGATAAAGCTGTAAATGATTTGAAGATTTTAAGGCCGCCTTAGTGTAATAAAAACTTAGAGATCACCACCTGCTGTGGGTAACTCCATCATATTAATAATGCATTGCTAGGAACTGCCTCATTTTCATCCTTACAGGTCCATGATGCTAGCTGTCCTAACAACAGGTTTGTACCCACCTGAGCACAAAGAGCGTGTTGTGTGAAGGGCTGTTTTGCTTCTGCAAAGGAGTCTTGGCTCTTTGTTGCCATGGAAAGAAAGACAAAAATACTGCCAAAAAGAAATGGTTTGAATAAAGTATACGAATGGCAAAAGAAAAAGGGAAAAAAATATCCTGTTTGTTTATTTACTTTAAAGACAGAGTATTATGAATAAACTGACAGACCAGGAGAAATGCAGTTTTTAAGACAGCACTTCACATTTCTCTTGTGCTGTGTTTGCTTTCATTCTCAGCCACCTTCTCTTCCAAGGCAGTTCCTTTCCTTAGCTAGAATTGTATTGTGCGCTGTATTCAGCTTTCTTTTTGTCTGAAAATCATTTTAAACTGTACATTGGAGCAGAAGGGTTTCTTTTCCTACCCCCTACATCCATTACATTTGTTCCAGCCCACATTAGCACAAAGCATTAAAACAAAAAATGGCTAAAGAGGCACAGAGCAGACCCACCAGGGTATAAGGTTGTGTCTTAGACTCTGTTCAGGGGAGAAGACTTGTGCTAGCCCTCTAGTATTTTCTTATTAATACCCTTTTTGTGTTCATCATTTAATCCCGGGTAATCCTAGGCAGAGCTTTCATCTTGAGGCTTTGCTTTCTAACTTTCCAGAGTTAGAAGAAAAAGGTAACACGGCATGAAAAGCAGGCAGAGTAACAAGATCTGAATAACCTGTGGAATTTGGATGGATAGTTATAAAAGAATTTGGATTTTTTTTTTTTATTGTTGAAGGATTTTGACACTCCAGTCATGATAATCAGAAACTTTTAAGCTTATTTAGATCCTGCTCCCTTCTGCTAAATAGACTGAGAGTGATAAACAATGCCTAACTTCTCTCCTGGGCTATGGCCATGTATCAGCAGGGGAAAAAAAAACAACAAAAAAGTAGATAATTCTATACTGAAATGATTCAATAACACTGGAAAGGTAAGTGGCAGATGCTTATTTTTGTCTTAGGAAGACACTATAGATGAAAATGATAACCAATTTAACTGCAATAATGCTGAGAACAGGAGTAACACCTACAGAGATAAGTGGCTGCAGCAATCTCCCCCAATTACAGGCCAGCTGTTCTGTTCAGCACAGCTCCACAGAAGATTAAAACCACAGGCTGGAAGGCAGAAGCAAGAAACCAGACTTTAAATCTCAAAAGTGCATCACTGGCCAGTCACACCAGCCTGGGTTTTGAAGTAGTATTTGGCAAATCTGAGTCTCCTACAGCACAGAGGGTTTGGGGATTTAATGCTTTGTTTCAAAGGGGATTAAATGAGCCTTTTTTTTTTTTTTTGGGGGGGGGGTGTGCTGACTTTAGCTTTGTTTAGAAATATGAGTGAATCACAAAAAACACGAGAGAAGCTCAAACAGAACACAGCACAAAAGCTTTTTCCTTAAGGCCGTGTAATTTGCTGACCAAGACCCCACCATCCACAGGGGCTGGCATTGTTTTTTAGAATTCCCATCAGGCCAGCAGTACTTTACAGAGCCAGTTGTTTCTCTGAAGGACACTGGGTAGCTCCAGTCAGGATATTGTTCCACTTAGGGCGTTTTACAGCTGATTATGGCCACTGAATGGTTCCCACCTGTGAACCACAAGCACAGACCATTCAGTCAGTCGGAGAATTCACAGCTCCTAAATGCCCAGAGACAGGGACACCTTCCTGGACCTGAGTATTGCTGATTTCAATACTGAGCAACAGGGGCAGCACATAAAAAGTTCCCTTGGCTGAATCAAAGCTGGGGGGTTTGTTTGAACACCCTCCCCCAGCTCCCCCCGTGTGCTTCCCCTGCAGCCCAGCAGGGATAGGGGGTGGGAAGGAGGGCAGGAATGCTTTCACAGGAAACCCATCGGCAAAGTGAGGAACGAGATAATCATTCTCACTGTAAATCAACCCCACATTCACAGCCCCTCCTGGGAACAGCAGTGAAAATGACTTAAGAAAAACCGAGTGGCACATGCCTGTCTATTAAATTTCAGTTTCTACAGCTGTATTGAATTTTAGCAGTAGCTCCACTTTCTAAGATAGTAATACCATTCACTGTAGGCACACAGGTGTGGTGATTGGGAACGGGGCTGCGACCGAGCCTCATCCCTAACGGGCTACAGCTGTGTAGGAGCGGGGAGCCCAGGCGAACTGAGCCGGGCAGACACAGCCTGCAGAACCGAGAGCCTGCAGAAACTGAGAGCCTGCAGAAATGAGAGCCTGCAGAAATGAGCCGGGCGGACAGAGAGCCTGCGAAACCGAGCCGGGCGGGCACAGCCTGTACCACAGAG
>VZUI01067528.1:0-35755 GCA_013401135.1 Cettia cetti | reverse complement strand
ATGATGGATGGATGGATGGATGGATGGATGGATGGATGGATGGATGGATGGATGGATGATGGATGGATGGATGGATGGATGATGGATGGATGATGGATGGATGGATGCTGTCAATTACAGCACCCTCTCCAACCAGCCCACCACCAGCACAAATTCCCTCTACTCATCTGAATAAAGAGATTCCATATTCATTCTTTGCTCTCTCTCTGTTTCAGAAAACCCTTAATTGAAAAGTCAGCTTTGAATGTAACAGGAGCATCAAGAGGCATCAAGGAAGAAGTAATAAATTGGGGGGAAAAAAATTAGGCAGTCATATCCTTCAGGCCTGAAGCAGGCAGCAGATCATCCTTGGGCTTCATGAGCAGAGTTCTTCAGATGTCTTTTTTGGTTTTATTGGTAGCTTTGCTACTAAATCAAAGAACATGACAGAAAAGACCTCCAAAACCACCAAACCCTCTTACATGCTCCTCTTACATTTTTTTCCCCAAATTTCAGCAAGCTGATGCTCTATCTGACCAACAGTGATGTGCTACAACTCCAGAAAAACCAAGAACACTCAAGTGCTCCTTAGAAGGGACAATGTGGTGCCATCAGCACCCTCCACTACAGTGTGGCCCTTGGTGGTTGAGAAGCTGGGCAGTGCCTCGCAGGCACCTGGCAGGAGCAACACTCCAAATCCATCAGGCAGATCCAAACCAAACAGCCTTTCCAAGGGTACTGACAATGATGTCTTCATTCCCCACTGCCCACATGCTCAGGTAGCACCATGCCAAGCCTCCCTGCCCTGGGAGTCCCTGGGAAAATGGTGTGGGTTTTGCAGGGTACACGCACTGGCATCCCAGTGGGAGATGCCATCCTTAGTGTGGGCACCTTGGTTAATGACTCCCTCAAATGCAGAGTTTGGGGGACAAATCAGTGGGATTTTGTGCTCTAAAACCCCCAACTCAATGTCTTCCAGGTGGAGGTCGCCCATGACATTCTCACTTCTCAAGCACAAGATGCTGTCACAACTTTGCAAAAGTTTTCATCTTTGTTTAAAATACATGGTGTGGGGACATGGGGAGAGAAAGTCAGTAAGTACCTTCAAATTCATGCAGCACTTATCAAAATCAACATTAAAAACCAATTCACATGAGAACATCCAAGTCCCTCCACGCTGAAATACTTCCCATCTATAAATCCCACCACTAAACCCAGTGATGACTCCAGTTCAGCCAGAATTGTCTCCTGGCATATGGAAACCTCAGCACTGCTCTGCTTTGACCCTGGAATGGTTCCAAACTGTCCAGAACAGTGGTGCCCCCTCACAGACTTTCTCCCACTGCTTTTGGGAAGCCTGTCCCATGAGTAGATTTGCACACCTATAGGATACATGAATTCCAACTGCATTTCAGGGTGGATCTCCCTGAGCTGCATCTGCCTCCATCTCTCTCTTTTAAAGAGCAAACACAAGTTGCCAACATCCTCCTGAAGGATAAGCCCAACAATTTAGCAGTTCCCTCTTTTTTTACATATTTTTCTAATTTTTTTTTAAACACCACATCAAATCCCAATGGGATTTTGGAGGTTTTGTTTTAATGGCGTGGCAAAAATTTGCTGATCCTCCCCGTGGCGAAGTTACTTTCAAGTCAGTGAAAGTTCTTGGCCCGCAATGAAAAGTCTTTGCCAATTAGCGCTCAACAACTTCAATTCATCCCTCCTGGTTCAAGATGAGTAGGAACCTAATAAGGCTGTGATAAAAGGGCAAAAGGCACCGAGTACCCAAAGGGGATTAATGGGCTCTTCCATTTATTTGTCTTCCTAACAGCTGAACTGTTACAAGTATTGACGGTCTTCAAACGCCGGGCGCCGGGGTCTCCAATGGCCAACTCCAGCTCCTGGCCCCGAGGGGCGAGGGCTTCCCCCTGGGCGATGCCAAAACCAACAAAGCCCCGGGGATCAGGTAATGAAACTTCAGCTTTCCCCCCCTCCTCCTTCTTCTTTGAGATTTATTTACTGGCAGCTGACAAGGGGCAAATTCAGCTGGAATTGTGTAGTCAAGGCCCTGTCAAGCCTTCAGAGGCACCCTTATGTCGAATCACCTTCCTGACTGGCATGTCGCTGAAAAGCCCTCGGCGCTGGTCCTTAACAGCTCCCGACAGCACAAAGGACACTCCAGACAGATGCCTACATGGCATCCTGCAGCATTTTAAAAGAGAATTAGTGGTTTTAATTATGGTCGTCGTATGAAAGGAAACCATGCAAGCTCGGCAGGAGACCTTTGATCAAACCCTTTTGCTAGCACAATGCCGCGGAACTGTGACTATTCCTAGCAAGGGGCCTTTTCTCGCTGAATGACTCACCAGTGATCTTTGAATGCAGACAAGTTCCTCACCCTCCCTCTTCATTAGCGAGCATTTCTATACAGCCCCTATATAGTGCGCCGAGTCTTGGAGCTATACAATGGGGGGGAAAAAAGAATCCCTACAGATTCTGGCCTCTACTTAGGAAGTGCTGAAGGACTCTGAGTGACTTTATTCATTAAAACAGGTTGCTATTAATTAACTGTCATAATAAAATAAAGAACTATTATTTGCATTTCTTAGTGCACTCCCTTTAGTAATATGTATAAAAGATGCTTGTAACAAAAATGAATTTATAAGGGAGAAAAGACCCTCAGAAGTCTTTTTTCCCCTCTGCCCCCACCCTTTTTTTTTTTTTTTTTTTTTTTTTTTTTTTAGGTCTAGGCAGCAGGAGCCTGACTAATTATTAGGACCCGTTTTGCAAGAGAACAAATAGAGGTAAAACACAAATATGAAAGTAATTAGGAAAATGCAAAATCCTGTTTACTTGGCAACCGATTCATGCAACTGAGACTAACGAAGAGCAAATCAGCTTTGCTTGTTTGATAAACTTCAGGGTGCCACCTAAGAGGAGCTGATAAAAATTAAACTCTGCCAGCATCCCTGTGCACTGCCTTTTAGCCAACAGGCTCAGCAACATCCACGCAGCGGCTCCGTCTGCGAGCACCAGCAAATCTCATTTGAACAGGTTCAGGGGGAGGAATTCTGGAAGTTCCATCAGTGCTGGATATTTCCCCCTCCGTGGCACATCTGCTGAACAGCCAGCACAGACCCCTACCTCTCACAGGTGCAGGGTTTATAAGGACACAGAGCACGCCAATGGCACGGTTCTGATTCTCTCCCTAAAAGAGGCATCACCATCCCACTGCTCTTCCCACTTGGGAAGGCTTTTGGCAGTGGGAAAGTCCTTTTTACAGCCACCACCACTGTTTATTACAATACAGGATGGTACTTTACTCAGCACAGCCCCTCTTTTCTCCCCAGCAGATAGTGGGACCCACAAAAGCTTCCAATTATTTCAAGACTCTGAGGCTAAGGAGGGGCATCTAATCAAGATAAAGAAAGCCCTCAGCTCAGTATATTGGCCTGGATGGATTTGCAATAATGCAGGTAAAAAAAAATAATTCAAAAATTGGATTCACAATGCTTTTCTGCTGGGGTTGGAGGACTGGTTTGGAGAAGGAAAGGAGAAAGCCTGCCCTGAGAAAGCTGCACAGAGAATGTGTGATATTCCCTCGCTCTGTACAAACACTTCTGAAGGGATTGAGAGGGAGGAAGAGATTTAAGTGAGGCACTGCCGACCTGAAATGTAGTCAATTACAACACAAAGAGTTAAAATGACACCCCTGAACTGCTCCTCTTCCCTCTCACCCCTCTGCTTTGTGGCTTTTCAACCCAGAAGCCACAGTTTTCCATCTTTTTATTGCTCATTTCTCATCTGCTGTTCATACAGGAATGGCTCACAGGAATTAACGGGGAATTACTATGGGAATCATATACTACAAAAATAAATCAAGAGTGAGAGGGTGAAAAGTAAAGGATGTTGTTTTGCAGCTGGAGTTAGAGATTCCTAGGCAGCAGCTCAATTTTTATGTGGGAAGCATTCAGTGAAAGTTGGAAAAATCAGCACTTGGAGAGGAAGAGAGGAGTGGTCCACTTTTTAAAGGATTTATCAGGAATAGTGGCCACGTGTCCCTACACACATCTCAAACTCCAGACCAGCAGAGCATCCATCTGCAACACCCCTCGCTCCTGCCCCCATCCCAGTCTGCTCCAGAGGTGCTGTTTGATAACGTGATCTTCACAGAAGTACTTCTTTCTCCTCTGATAATTTTACCAGTCCAAAAGAAATCCTGGCCTGGCAGCAATTTGTCTCCTGCAAAACACTGGGCTGAGATATCCCAAAACCACAGAATAACGTAGGAAGTTTTAGATGAACAGAGCTTTACAGGAACACCAAAGGAGTTTTGGGTCTGTTTTAAGTATTTGATGGACTGTTAACTGACAAATTATTGAAAACCACAACATTTTATGTCTTTTTTACTGAAAAGAAGAAGCTGAGTTCTTGTTAACCCCAGAAGTCACTTGGCTGTTGGGGCGAATTGAAAAGCAGGATGGATTTACACCAAATCCTTTTGGTTAAAGCCCCAGTAGCTCCAAAAGTGCAGTTCTGGCATCCCCAGGAGGCACAAGGATGTGGCAGAGCAGATGAGGAGTCTGGGCTTGCACAGAAAGAGGCCACAGCATGGATCCCGTGGCCCACGGAGAGAGCAGCACCCCAGGGGAGCAGCACCCCAGGGGAGCAGCACCCCAGGGGAGCAGCACCCCAGGGGAGCAGCATCCCAGGGGAACAGCACCCCAGGGGAACAGCATCCCAGGGGAGCAGCATCCCAGGGGAACAGCATCCCAGGGGAACAGCACCCCAGGGGAGCAGCATCCCAGGGGAGCAGCATCCCAGGGGAACAGCATCCCAGGGGAACAGCATCCCAGGGGAGCAGCATCCCAGGGGAGCTGCTCTTATGTCCCATGTGAGGTCTCACCACGACAGTCCCTCCACCCCAGCACAGGAGATGTCACACTGCTGCAGGCAAACTCCCTCTGCAAGGGAAAATACACGAGTTATCTGCTCACTGTTGGAACTCTAAGCAATAAAGACTGTCACATCATAAAGTCCCAAGGGAATGAGAGCAGCCATCCCTGGAAAGCAAGGGAGCCAGAAAAAAATGGGTTGGTCTCTATCCACTCCATTCCAGCAGGACATCCTGTCCTTCCAGTACCTACAGAGAGCTGGAAAGGGACTGTTTACATGGGCATGAAGTGACAGGACAAGGGGGAAAGGCTTCAAAGTGAAGGAGGGCAGGGTTAGATGGGATATTGGGAAGAAATTCCTCTCTGTGAGGGTGGGGAGGCCCTGGCACAGGTTGCCCCAAGAAGCTGTGGCTGCCCCTGGATCCCTGGAAGTGTTCAAGGCCAGGCTGGAGAGAGCTTGGAGCAACCTGGGATAGTGGAAGGTGTCCCTGCCCACAGCAGGGTTGGAGTGAGATGAGCTTTAAGGTCACTTCCAACCCAAATCATTCTGGGATTCTGTGATTATGATTCTGCAGTGCCCTTGGGCACAGGCACAGCCAGGGCTCAGAGCACATCCAGAACAGTGAATGATCAGGCTCCTGGGAGGGCACCATCCCACAGCCTGCCCTGCTGGAAACCCACCACAAAATCACAAAGACACAGCACAGCTAATGAAAAATGGCTTTAGGAAACCTCTTGGCTCAGCAACAGAGGAAACAATAAAATGCTAAATACATTTTTGCATCTAGAATGGATGCTGCATTTATATATATATAAAATATATTCACAGTACAAGCTCATCATTGTCTTGTAAAAGAAAACTTTTTTGAAACCCGATATTTTATTTAGTGGTGAGCTTCTCTCCTACTCCCAAAAAAGTTCATTTGGCAACAGAAATCAAACATCACTATGTTCCTGCAGAGGGGATCACACTCGATTTCCACTCTGCTGCCACTTCTGCCACCCTTTAAAACCACTCCCACGCTGCCAAGGACTAACTCAGATTTTTAAGTCCCAACTTCAACATTTTGGCAGGAGCAGGGCGCTACCCCGCTCTGCGCCTCAGCTCTGCCTTGCTCCTCCTCAGCCCCTGCAGCTCCTCCCTGAGGTGCTGCACAGCCTGCAGGATGTCCTGGCGCTGGGGATCATCCTCTGCCTTCTGGGTGTAGAGCAGGAAATGTTTCACAGTTTCAGAGAGCAGCCTTTCGGGGTCCAGGTCGCCGCGGCGGAGGCGCAGCATCCTCTCGCAGGCGATGGCGTAGTTTTTGTGCCAGTTCACCGGGTGATGGGGATGGGAGTTGACAATTTCTTTGTATGACTGTTAAAGGAACAAAAAAAAAAAAAAAGAAAGAAAGAAAGAAAAAAAAAAAAAGGTGGGGGCAGCAAATTAATTGAACGAAGTGGGAGCAACAGCTTTTAACAGCGCTTCAAAACTGGCTGGAAAGAAACAGATGCTATTTAGATGTCCAGCTCCAGAGCTGGAGTATTTCTGTAATTTGCTCTGTGTTTGCCATTCAGCAGCATGAATCAGAAATCCAAGGGGGGCTGAAACGTTTCCCTTCCAACAGCAGCTGTTTGTTTAGAAACATTGCAGATGATGGTGATAACCCCAAGGCACATTATGTGCTTCCCCCAGAGAGGTGTTACGCCAAGCTGGGGGAAAAAAGAGATTTAACTGCCGCGCCTGCAAGACATTTACTCAATATTTCAGGAGATCAGGACGTCTTCCACAGGACTTAAGCAGTCTGTTGACTTGAGTGGGAATATTCATAAGCTCAACAGCAGGCATGTGCCTGGGAACTTTGCAGAACAGCAAAAATCACAGCAAAATGGGCAAGAATTAAGGAAACTATTTGTTGATTCTCTGCTGGAGTATGAAATACTGCTCCTGTCTGCTGACACACTGATCACTCTGTGCATCTGTTGGCATCTCAGGCAGTCCAGTATTTCCAGAGATACCTACACCAGCTTATGGGTGTTATTCTTTGGTGTGAAATGCAGCAGAATTAATTTGCAGTGAGAAGACTGTCGGATTTTACACTTGCTGGCTCAGACGCACGACTGTGTAATGACAGAGGGGACAAGTGCATGGAGGGGACTTCAGGACAAGCAATCTCTTGGCATGGGTTTGGAGCCCAGCACAGACAACATAATTATAGCAAAAGCAGGGTGTTGACTGGTTTGCTTTTGGCATCCTCTGTGACCGAGGGGGCAAGCAGGAATGGATAAAATCCCTGAACAAATCTCTTTGAATCGGCTATGCTCCCAGTTTGGATAAAAAAGGGGAATGCAGATTACAGGGCCTGTACGGAAACACCGTATTTCCATGGACTCCAGAAATTTAAACGAAAAGGAGAAAAAGAAAATGATGATGGAGGCTGCATTAGGGAGTATTCCTAACCCAAATCCAGGACTTACAGTGTATGCTAATGTGTAAAGTTGTGATTTCGTTTCTGCAGTCACACTGGCCGTTTCTGCAAGGTCAAAGATGAAGAAAGCTGTTTTCATCCTAGGAAAACAAGAAAAACTTCCACGTGGTAACTGCCTCATGCAACCAGCCCACACCACAGGGTTATCCACCTATGGGACAGCAACAGCATCCCCATTTAAGCCATCAGTGGTCCAAATTTCTCTCCATAATCTATTTCCTCACCCCACATCCCAACCACCTTTGAGAGACTTTGAGCAGAACCTTTTGGAGAACAAAACAGCCACTTTCCTGAAGGCTTTGCTGGCAGCCTTGCACGCCTCACCTCATCCTGCCAGCCTTTTCCTCCTGAAGCTTGGCACATGTAGACCAAATAAGGCCATGGCCCATCAAGCTGCCTGCTTTGGTGTGTGTTTCCACACCACTGAGCTGGCAGTGCCCACTGGCTGTTGAAAGAGAGCAAAGGAAAATTACCTGGCTTGCCACATCTCCTCGTTGGCAACAGCTTCCCAGGAAGAAGGGCTGAAACTGAACGGGAATGGAAATAAAATGCAGCCATCAGATCCACCTTACTGGGTTCCACCCACCACAACCCCTCCAACCCAGGCAGCTACAGACCTCCCAGGCAGCAGAAAACCTGTCATGAAGCCTGTGGCTCTGACAGCAGGGAGTTCAGCTGATTCTCTGTCATTTAAAAAACTTAATTCCTCTCTCTTCATAGAAGGAGCCTCTGGTGTATCAGGTGTTTCACAGCATCCCTGATCTCAAAGCCAGAGATGTTTTTTTTATCACCACAGGTCAGCCTATGACATTTAAACCTCTGGGTGTCTCAGTAATTTTAGATCCTGGCCAAGTTTTAAGGTCAGAATTAGACCTCATACTTGACTAGAAATGTCCTTGCTATTTTCCACACTATTAAAAATCACAGATAATGGAATGGTTTGGGTTGGAAGGGACCTTAAAGCCCATCTCATTCCAACTGCTGGCATGGGCAGGGACACCTTCCACTACCCCAGGGAGCTCCAAGCCCCATCCAACCTGGCCTGGAACACTGCCAGGGATGGGGGCAGCCACAACTCTATGGGCTGTGCCAGCATCTCACCATCCTCACAGGGAAGAATTTCTCCCTGCTATCTCTCCAGAACACAAAACATTAAGATTACGGCTCTTGTATAATTCCTCTAACACTGCAGTGGATGTGGCAATGCTGCAGGCAGAAAATGATGAGCAGGGAGGAGCAGAGGCTCCTCTGCCTCCTACCTGCCATAGTCTTCAGTCCAGTTATAGAGATTCCTTGTGAGACGAATCCACTCTCCTGGGTCAAACACAGCTCCAGAAGGAACCAACTTTTCACACACACCCCAGGGCCAGAGAGAGTGGCTCCTTCTCCAGGTCGAGTCCCCTTCATGAAGACCTATGCAGACAAACACTTCCTTACTGCCAAAAAAAACCAACAGAGAGAGCAATGGTGACCTCAGAGAGCAATGGTGACCTCAGAGACTGTGGACCACCCCACATGTCCCTGAGCAAACCAAACCACACCACACTGTGCAGCAAACACACACATCTCCCATCAGCACGGGCACGTTTTGGGGCAGTCTGGACAACAGATGAATTCCCCATCTGGCACTGCCCATCTTGAGCAGCTAACACAGCTGGCACATCCCATTCCCTCTCCTGGACCTCCCAAACAGGCCAGAAGCAGAAGGAGAAGCCCATTTCTCCCCACTGGCAGCTGGCTGTGCTCCTGTGCCTCCCCACCCTCGCAGGGCTCACCCCAGCTAGTCTAAATGCAGATGCTATTCTTATTCGTGTGAGTATCTAATCCTTTCTCCACTCTTACTAAGCTATTTTTATATGATGATTATTCCTGGAATACATTCATTCTATGCTAATCAGTTGGCCACAATGTTCACAAAGGAGAAGCAGCAGCAATTTGCTCTCCAACCACCGTCGTTCTGAGCACACAGGAACGTTCCTATTCTCTGTGATGAATTGTATCAACAACAACAACAAAAAATCATCAGTAAACACTCTGCAGATCACCTTTTTTTCCCCTCCTTCCTAAAAACCAAACCAACCTCAAAACAACAGGCAATATTATATCCGGATGGAGTTACTTCTGCAGAGATATTTTGCTTTAATTGCAAAAATAATCTCGCCACCGGGGAGGAAGTCAGTGGAGAAAATTGGTCTTTTGGATGCAGTACCAAGCTGTTCCATAAACAATTTCAAGAGGAAAAAAAAAGGTCAGAGATTTTAGGAAAGCTGTTACATATGAAAGAAATGCTTACTGTTTATTTACTTTGAGGAAACGATGGAGATTAAAGACGAGTGTCCCGTCGGGTAATACTCCTTCCAAAGGATTCCACCGGTTCCCGGGAAAATGAACGCCAGGTAAATGCTTTGCCAGCTTGGGTAAATACCATTCGTAGGTCATCATCTGGAAGAAAAGATATTGTCACAATTTAAACAGGAATCAGAAGATTTACATCCAGAAGAAATGGTTTCTGCAGGAGTAATGACCATTTGCTCAGGGAAGTCACCCGACACGTCGGCAGTGACACGAGACCACAGCACCAACCTGGGTGACCATGGTCACACCACAGCACCAGCCTGGGTGACCATGGTCAGACTGGGACACCATGGTTGGACTGGGACACCATGGTTGGACTGGGACACCAGGGTCAGAATGGGACATCATGGTCAGACTGGGACACCATGGTTGGACTGGGACACCATGGTCAGAATGGGACACCATGGTCGGACTGGGACACCATGGTCGGACTGGGACACCATGGTTGGACTGGGACACCATGGTCAGACTGGGACACCATGGTCGGAATGGGACACCATGGTCGGACTGGGACACCATGGTCGGACTGGGACACCAGGGTCAGAATGGGACACCAGGGTCAGAATGGGACACCAGGGTCAGAATGGGACACCAGGGTCAGACTGGGTCCCCATGGTCACACCACAGCACCAGGCTGGGTCACAGTGCCTTCTGATCAGAGGCACCTGGTCCTCACTCCAACACAGAACAGCCACGGCTGGTAAGACACACAACAGGGATTTGGCTGGGTTAAACACCAGGAATTGGGTTTGGGGTGTGCCAACAAGTCACAGACTCTTGTTATACAGCCAGGTGTGAGGATGATGCGGCAGTGGAAGTGTGGGTGACCCATCCTGTAACTTTTTTTCCCCCTTTTCCTGTTTCTCAGTGAAAAAGGAACATGCACACCACGCTCCATCCCAGGGTTACCCACGACTCTCTAAAATAAAAAAATCCATTTTATTTATTTCCACATCGTGAGTTTTATTGAACATTATTGTATTTTTGCCTCTCCTTGAGAGACCCTCTCAAGGAGATCAAAGACCAGCTGAACTTTTGCAGCCCATGTTTAAACCTGCCTTTCTAAACAGCACTTTCTGAACGTACCTCCTGGTCCACTAAGGTGATATCTGGCCTCATCCCCTCACAGTAATGAAGGTAACGAAGAGCATTCCCAGGCAAGTCTCCTCTCAGCAGGATCACTGCCCCTGTTGGCATGGAGGACAGCACGTTCCTTGCAAACTTATCAACAACGTAGTTGTTGCTCTGATCACAAGTGCTGAAGAGAACAGATGGAAAACAGACTCTCAGAACCAGGTATTTGCAGGGCTTTGCAGAAGTTCAGAACAATTTTATGCAACGGGCACCCACAGGGGAAATCCACCGTGGTCGGGCTGAAAACACCACAGAATCACAGACTGGTTTAGGCTGGAAGGAATTTTAAAGCTCATCTCATTCCATGCCCCTGCCATGGCAGGGACACCTTCCACTATCCCAGGTTGCTCCAACCCTACCCAGCCTGGACTTGAACTTCCAGGGATGGAGAGTGTCAGCAACTTAATCACTACAACATCATCTCCACTTCCAGAGAAACTGAGATATAGAAACAAAGCATCTAAAACACAATCCCTGAGAAAGCACCACAACAGACTCAACCCACTAAGGTTTTGCCAAAATACATACTGCACACCTTCACCTTAATTCTGATTTCTTCTTGGGCTAAATCTAAAAACTTATTAGTTGGTGTTGGAAGCACCAGTACAATGATGGCTCTCATTTGAAATCCCCCTCATCCTTTAATGTTTTAATCAAGATTGAAAAAGCTTTTGTAGCATCAGGCAGTAGATTTACATGATCTGAGATTGGATCCTTTCCAATCCTATGTGCACAGACTCCAGGTATGGACTCAGATGACACTCCAGGACAGGAGCTGTGACTGGCTCACCTATGGACAAGCCTTTGGAAAAGGTGTGCCAAAAAAAAGGGATTCCTGAGGATAAAGCCTACACTTCCTTGGTCAGCCTGTACCTGAGCATCCCTAGCAGAATACTGATTCCTATCCAAGTGACTGCACATGGTTATGGGATAGGGAAGCCCCAAACCACAGATTTAACTCTTACAAAATGGGAAAAATAAATAGAAACATACTCAGGGCACAAGGTAACCTGAAGTTCGGGCCAGATGAATTCTGCAAATCTCCCTTAGGAGACAAAGCACAGATTTACAAGGTTTTTTACACGAAATTTACATATCTACAGAGCCTTTTTCCCTCAACATCTGTGACATCCCCATTTCCAGCCAGGAGTTGGTGACTCTGAGGGAGATCAGAGCAGGGAGCTCTGCAGGCTGTGACCATGCAAAGTGGGGTGTGAAAAGTGCCTTTCCCATCCCAGCCAAGGACAGAAACCCCAGGAGCGACACCAAGGGAACTTCTCACCTGTAATTTGCCCAAAGCTGAGAAGCAACGAGGGCAAGAGCAGGAAGCCACTCCAGGCATGGCAGCAGCCAGGTGCCCTCCAGCACTGAGCTCCTCCCAAAGCTGGCCAGGGTGGCCAGTCCCAGGCCTGCCAGCACGGCCACCACAGCACTGCTCTGCAGCCAGAACCTCTCCACCTAGCAGAGAGAATCCCAGAACTGGGGTTGGGTTGGAAGGGACCATAAGGATCATCCCATTCCACCCCCCGTCTCACACCTTCCAACCTGATCTTGGAGCTCTACTCTGGCACCTTCTGCAGCTTCAAGACAACTGCCTGCTCCTGGTTAGGTGGTTTTGAGGTTTTGAATGTTTCTCTCAAATATTAACATGCCAGAGCAACCTTCAGAGTGCAACTTACCACGCCTAGAAACAGAGGCTTTGTAATATCCAAATTTGCTCTCCAAGCAAAGAAAAGGGAATAAAGGCAGAGCATTCCAGTGAACAGCCAGATCACAGGTGATTTCTGTTGCTTTTTCCTATTAAAAAAAAATAATATATCACTCCTAAAACACAATAAAAAAAGCAAAAATTATATGTGCTTGAACTTGTATACCTAAATGCATTTAACACAAGGAACTGATGAGTCTTTCTTTACCTTTGCCATTCATGAAACTTCTGTTCTCAGAGCACAAAACCATCAGGATTTCAGGAGTTTTAAGCTTGCCACCTACCAAGCCACGGGGTTAACCAGGAGTAAGGGATATTTTGCTCTTAATCACAGATGACCACAGCCAATTGCTGCAATTTCTGCAGCAGCAAGCAGAAGGCAAAGCGAGCTGCCCATGCAGGCAGTAAGAAAAATGGGCAAAAAATGCACCTTGAAGCAAATATTGTCCAACTTACGGCAGTGCTGTGCTCACACAGGCCACCAGTGCCAGGGCAAGGACAGGAAGGGAGAGCTCTGACTTCATCTGTGCCAGGTGGAAACTGTGGGGAAATTAAAAGTCACCCCTTGGACTCAATTAAAGTGTCAGGAGAAATATGGAATAAGCACCACAGAACATATTCCCAAATCTAGCAGAAATGGGGACAAAAGTAGGTTATATGGCAGGATTTTGAAGGAAAAATCACTGGGATGGGGGATGCAGTGCTTTTCCTGCAGTGGGGAAGACAGAGGGCAGGAATGCTGCCCCTGTGCTGGACACACACAGCCCCAGCCCTGGACAGGATGGGGAAAGAAAGGACAGGAGCCACTTTGGCCCAAAGAACAGCAGCAAAAACAGGTGATTCTCCAGTGGAAGGCACAGCCAGGGTGTTACTCACAGCAGCATCTCTCCCATACTGGATCCTGTCTCGGACTTAGCCTAAAATAAAACCAAAGGAGACCCGTGAGGAACCCACACACTGATTGGGTATCACTGGGGCAAGGAAAGTCTCATTCTCAGTTTGCAAGAAAGGCAGCAACCTCTACTCAAACCTTCACTGCAAGATGTTCTCCCACATTCCTGTTCTGTGTGATGCCACTGAAGGATTTACCCCTGGATAAGCATTATCTCACAGTGCTGACAGCACATTATCCTGTGATTAGGGCATGTTATATGGTTTAGCCACGATCTCTGCTGTATCATGGAACCATTTGGGTTGGAAAAGCCCTCTGAGATCATCGAGTCCAACAATTAACCCAGCACTGCCCAGCCCACCACTAACCCATGTCCCCACATGCCACATCCACACATCTTTTAAATCCCTCCAGAGATGGTGATTCCACCACTGCCCTGAGCAGCCTATTCCAATTCCTGACCACTCTTCTGTGAATTTTTTTTCCCTAGTATCCAATCTAAACCTCTCCTGGCACAGCTTGAGGCTGTGTCCTGCATCTTTGTGGTGCAATTATTTTCTGGGACATCTCCCCACAGCCTGAGACAAGCTCAATTCCTCTTTGATTACCAGACCTGCCCCTATCTCCTCTGCCCTGACAGAGGCAGAGCTGTACTAAATCTTGATGAGATAATGAGAATTTTTATGGCAGAGACCTGCAATCCATGGCACAACTCTGGGGAAAAAAAAAAATACATGCTGTGTGGAGGTGAGGAATTACCTTCATTGCTGCTTGTTGGAAAAGTGGTGGCTACCAGACAAAAGATAAGGTAAATGGGGTCAGGAGGTTTGGAAGGAATATTTAATCTCAGTAAAAATGGAATAGCTAATTGCATCCCGGATTTGATTAAAAAATAAGAGTTAGAGGATGGAGAGCCAGCCCACAGCCCCTGAAGCCCCACCTTGCTGACAGCCTTGGACACATCCATCACAGAGATGACATTTCTGATCCATGGCTTACAGGTGGAACCCTCTCCAAAATATTTTCTGGGTGTTTTTTTTTTTGACCCTGCCTGCCCTTAAAACAGAGCCATGGGATGTAAAAGCAGTCTGTCCATCCAGCAGTGCTCTGGCATTATCCCAGCTGGCACGGGGACCAAATGCTTGGATTTTGCTGTATTTATTGCTCCTGCTGCAGACAAGTTCATCCTAAATGTGATTTGTGGTGCAGGATTACACGCAGTCCATCCCTAAGCCTCCTGAACATCAACTTGAATTCATCACATTTGATGGAGAAAGGAGTTAAGGGATTTGCATGCTTTGGTATTGCTCTGCCCAGTGGAGGCTGATTCTCAGGAGACAGCTGGGAACAGGACAACAGGGGAAGTCTCACAAGTCCTTCAGAGGGTGGACCTGATCTCTGTAGTAGTTTTTGGACAGATTTAGTGGCAGCAGCAGGAATTATCTTGTCTTTTGACACACATCCTACAGCCACACAGCTCTCTGGGAAGGGTGCAATGTGACAGTGACAGTGATGCTGTGTGACACTGGCTGCATGTGAGGGGTGATTTCTGAGGATGTGAGGCTTCAGGAGCCCAAGGAGTGACAGAACATGCAGACCACACCTTTTTATTGCTTTCCTCCCAGTGGTGTGATTTCCCAGGCCTCTGCCCTAAAATCTTTGAAGCAGGACAGACTCTGGGGTGATTCCCTTGGGTGGCCAGAGCCCAACATCCAAGTCAGGGCTGGAGGAGGCAGATCCAAACCCTACACTCTGGAAGCAACCACGGATTCTTCCCTCCCTTGGCAAGAGCAGAGACCTCAATAACTCAGATCAGAGGTTCCTGAGAACCCTCAAACCAACCATTCCCCTAAATTCAACATTAGCAAGTTAAAGAGGAACAGCTTTTAAATGAAAACTGCTTCTGACCTCTTTAAATGTCTGAGTTAAAAATAGAAAAGTAAGACAATATTCATCTTAAAAACACCACAAAATTGATGTCACCAACACCCTCTGGCACAGTTTGTTATTTGGGCTCCTACAAACACAAGACACTCATACAGCTCCCAGGAAATAATTTGGCTCACCCCACAAAGCAATGAGAATTATCTCTTTGCTTTCCCAGCCATGTGACCCATCCCCAGAAAACCTGAAGGGTCAGGAGGTCGAAATCAGAAATGAATTCTTAAAAAATGAAACATTTTCAATTTCCTTCCCCGCAAGCCCTTAATCGTCACGAACGGAACATTTCTGCTGTTGCATAAGTGAAAAGGCAGCAATTTAGGAAATGACCCTTGTTTACCAGATTGAATGTCCCATATTCTTCCCTCAGAAAGTGGGTCAAGAATCCCTGAAAAGTCGTCTGGTCTCCCCATGTCCAGCGGGCTCGATTGAGGTAGGACGAAGCCGGCAGATAGAGATAAGGCAGCAAACCAGCCAAGAAGCATAAACCCAACTTCAGCAAATGGCCTGGGGACAATTCCTGCACCAAAATATGTCATATTGCATAACAATGTTTATTTTAGTTTAATCACGCTGGAACTTCAAGAACAGATAAAGAAAAAACATCAAATATATTTACACAGAGCTGATCTCTCAATTTATAGTAAGTCCCTACAAAATGCTATGTTAAACCTTACGATTTTGTGGATTACTAGGAAACTGCATCAAACTGATCTCCTTTGCATGGCAGGGTGAAATTTAAGTGAAGCAAATAATATTAGCTAGGACTCATGAGTATCATACTCATTGCATCTTTCACATTTAAATCATGGCATGACATGCATAGATGGCTGAAGCACTGCAAGGCTGAGATAACCCACTTTGCAGCGATTAAGAGTTGGCTGGTTTTCCATCTGGCAAAAAAAAAAAAAAAAAAAAGAAGAAGAAGAAGAAAACCACATAAATGCTGCTCTAGTACAACTGCACACATCATCACCATCATCAGGAGTCAGTTTTGCCATTCACTTCATCGTGATTACGCTGGCTAAATTGGATAGGCCAACTTTTGGGGTGGGATTTTCGAGACTGCCTAAGGGGTCAGGGAGACAAGACTTTCAAAGGGACTTCTGTGCCTAACTCCTTTAAGTGCTTTGGAAAATCCCACCCTAGAATATTGCACGCTTGCTTTGTCGTTAGCCACTGCCCTGTCAATCAAAGCGCTTCCTCAGCATTTGGGGTTACTGGGAGTGATGATCTATGGAGCAGAGAAGCAGAGAAAGGAGCTTGATAATGCTGGTGGTCAGAGCTCCTTCAGAAGAAAGGTGGCTCATTTGTACTTTAAAAAGGCAGTTTTCCATCCATTACCCATCTTATTCAGTGGTTTCCTGCAGTAGGCACTGCTGGGCTGTCCAAAGTATTTCCCAGGATTTTTATATTGGCACAGCCTTGCCCTTGCTGGAAATCACAGAGGTCTCTCTGGACCTCCCCACTCAAAAGAAAAAACCAACCAACCAAACAAAAAAACACAAAATAAACCATAAAACTGTTTAAAGAACACAAATTTATTGCAGAAGTGATTCTTGATTTTGTTAATGGAAATATATGGCCAGAGAAGGGGGTTGCTGGGGATGCTGAAGAGATTTTGGATCAAGCTTGTCTGAGTTGCATCACATTTCTTGCAGCTCATGTGCTTCACCCAGGCTTAGCTGTACCTTGTGCCACCACTGAGAACCACACAGGGTGGATGTGGCTTTGGCTGGTTACCACCAGGGAGCCAACACACAGAAACTCATCTCCAGGTGAGCTGATGGCATGAGGAATCTTGAGTTTTTAGCTCCAAGAATTATTTTAGCTCACAGGGTATCTGCAAGCAGCTGGGGCAGAGCACTCCTGTGCCAGGGGACACAAGGGAGTCACAGATCACCAGCATGAGCAAAGGCCCTGAACTGAGATCACAGAACCCCAGAATGGTTTGGGTTGGAAGGGAACTTAGAGATCATCTTGTTCCACCCCCTGCCATGGCAGGGACACCTTCCACCATCCCAGACTGCTCCAAACCACATCCAGCCTGGCCTTGGACACTTTCAGGGATGGGGCAGCTACAGCTGCTGTGGGCACCCTGTGCCAGGGCCTCATCACCCTCACAGGGAACAATTCCTTCCTAAAATCTAAATCTAACCCTGCCCTCTATCAGTTTAAAGCCAGTCCCACTCCATGCTCTTGTCAAAAGCTTTCTCATAGACCCCCTTTAAATCAAACCCCTTTGAGATCAGTGGCTGTGGTGTCAGACTGTAACTTCAGAGGGTTAAGATTAATCACATATATCAACTAAGATGTGGCACAAGTTTTTGGGGGGAAGAATTAATCCCAGCCTTAGAAAAACAAGAGATTTGGGTCAGTAAATACATACCCTCTTTCTGAAAAGCCGTGAGAGAACCCAGGGCACAACACAAGCAACATAAAGCACTATTGTGTGCTGATTGCACAGACTGAGCCCACAGCAAAAGGCACCCAATTTAGAGATCTGAGAGGGAAAAAAAAATTAAAAATTCCCAATTACTATTTACAAGTTTGCAAAAACATCCAGAGATCAAAAATATTCAGCACAGCATCCTTACAGGAGAAAGGCAAACACACCAGTGAGCACTGGTCAGTTGTAACACAGAACTCAGGGAGGGTTTTGCTAGTTACAGGGAGATTTCAACTGTTTAACAGAAAACATTCTTTAAGAAGTGTCCATCTGAACAGCCATGCCTCCATGCATAGAGAGATCATCACATCATAATGATGTGAGGAGTCCAATTCCTGAACCCAGTTGCCCAGGGGAGGCTGCCCAGCAGTTCACTCTGAATGATTTTTTTCAGCAATGTCCTAAAATACAGCCATAATCTACAGAAATCTATTATTTTTTTTTTTTTGTAACAGGAATGGTTTCCTCCTCTTTGTTAGGCACAGAGGGGCTGCACAGACTTTCTAAGCCAAGGGAATCAAAGGTGACACCCCTCATTACTCCAAAAGCTCAAGGCTGTTCCAGTGCCCAGCCACCCTCTGGGGAAAGAACCTTTTCCTGACATCCAACCTAAACCTCCCCTGCTTGTTTCAGCCACTGCTGAGGGTGGTGTGTGAGATGCAAACACTTGCCTTGGTGTAGTGATGGGATCACCCTGTAATTTTTAATTAACTGCTCAGGATTCAATGCTGGACACTGCCTTGCCATGGAAACACCTTGCCATAAGTTCAGAAAAAAACTTCATGGGTTTCAGAGCTGCCTGGCAGGGCCCAGAACCACCTCAGTAATTTTTTAAGTACATGGATGAACTCCAATGTGATGTCTGTATGACCATCTGATTTATGAAAAGCACTGCAAGCTTGCTGTTGGCAGCCTGGCTTCTTCCAGGCGTGGGATGCCAGACACTCAAAAAACCATTGGAACAAGCTCCTTAACTGCTTCTGAAAATCTAATTTTGAAAATCCCATTGGAAACCGGGCATGTGGAACATGGGAGAAGGTTGGAAAATGCCCAGCTCCATGTCTGTGGAGTTCAGGTTGTGGGGGTCTTGGGACACTGCTCATTAGAAAATAATAATAATAATTAAAAAAAAAAAAATCCAATGGTGAAACAAGGTCTCTGTAGCCATTGATAAAACATGCTATTTGAGACTTCAAGAAGCTGGGTAAACTACCACTGCAGACTCTTGAAATTCTAGCCTAGCCCGACAAAAATCCCTTTATTCACACAATTTACAGGAGTCACAGCAGGCAAGTCTGTCGGAGGAAAAGAGATCAGATGTTCGGGCAAACAAAAGTAGAAAGAACAAGACTGCTGAGCAAAAATATCATTTGGCTGCCTAGTCTGTCTATAAAGTAGAAAATACAGCATGAAATTTAAAGTCTCTGTGTTTAACAATGCCATTATTTTAGGGGCACATTTAATTTCAAAAGAAAAAGTGATTGAAAATTTGCTCGTTCCTGTTTTTGAGTTGAAACCTGGTTTCTGATTAGCTGAAGTTTTCTGTAAAATATATCCATTTAACCCAAAGAAAATTACCAGTTCTTAAAACAAAACCTTGAACAGCCTCAGCCTAGTTTGTGTCTTTGATGCAGGATGAAGTAAAATGTTTAGATTGAAATGATTTTGTTTTTCCTGCTTCCACCCAGTGGATATTAAATAAACCAACCCCAAAAGCATTCCAATAAGTCCCAACTCAATCCTTTAGCAGAGTGGGCAGGTTTTTTTTTTAATGTTTGTCACTTTTGAACTTACAGGCAGGTCAGGGATGGACCCTTCTCAGCACAGGTGCTGAAGCAAGACCCAAAATTTGGCATTTTTATTTAAACAAAACTAAATCAGCAGGAAATCAAACAAATAGGTGATAACCGATTAAGGAAAAAATAAAGAACTATTCACTTTGCTTGAGATGTTTTACCTTTGATCTCTCTTTTGCAGTGGTTGCCTCCTCAAAATGAGCAGTGAGAGCCATCAGCAGCCCCACAAACAGATTGTTTAAGCTGAAAACCTCCGCCGTGATGGACCACTGCCATGTTAGACGAGAAAATGAAAACACCCCCGCAGCAAGGATTCCTCCAGCATATGAGCCAGAAAGCCTGCAAACACAGATAACATGAAATCTTCTTTTCCAACAAAAAAAAAAAGAGCCTACTTTATTGTCCTTCTTTTTATTTTATTAAAAAAAACCAAACCGTACTGTAGCAGCAGCAGCGTCACCCAGCACCCTGCCAAAACAATATATGGTTAAGATCTCCCTAATAATTTCTCTGCTAAGGATTGCCACTGGGAAGAGCAGAGCCTGTTTGCCACCCAACACCAAAGAATCTGCTTCTTCTAGCCATGCAAACTTCCAGGATTGAATTTGGTTCAGAAATCCTGATGAGTGAAGGCCCAGAGGGTGGTGGTGCACCGAGCCAGGGAGTCATGGCTTTAACGGGATTCTCTGGAGGAGATGCCAGCAAGGGTGCAGCCCTCAATTCATCCAGGAGCTGAATTAAGAGTGGATTAGAACTATTCAGGATGGACAGCACTGGCAGGGCTTTCCTGGGAGGCTCTTTGGTGTGCTGGGGGTGGGTGGGGGGTGCAGCAGTCCCAGTTCCAGCAGGGAGAAGTGCCCACCAGGGTCAGGAGTGTGGGAAATGGGTACCAGCTCCAGCAAGAGGGAGGGAGAGCGTGGAGCACCCACTGCTGGGATGGCTGTGAGCCCAAAGGCGGCCATCTCTGGGATTCCCAAATGGGATTATGGCACACATTCCCCATGGAGCTGCCGGCCCAGCTCAGCTGGATGCTGCAGCCTGCACAGGGAGCCCACGAGGTGGAACCCAGGGAACCAATCCCACCACAGTGGCTCCTCCCAGCCAGTCTCACTGGGAGCAGCTCTGGCTCTGCCTGTCTGGAAGTTCTATCCTTTAGAGTCACCCTGACGCCTGTGTAGGGCACCACAACATGATCAACTAAGCTTTAGCCAAAAACACAAACAGCTGTGGCTGTGGTCAAAGCTACACTCCAAAAATTCACCATTCCACTGTAAGACTCAGCTAGTCTCCACCACAAATTGGGTATTTTTCTAATTCCACCCCAGGCACGCACAGTTCCATTTAATCCTAACAATTCTAGCAGGTTTAAGCAAAAAAAAATTATGAACTATCCAAACTTTTCATCGAGCTACTCATGTGATTTCCACATGAGATGAGGAAGCTCCAGACAGAGCCCTCTCTACAAGGGCTCCTCTCCTTGTTTTCCCAGAGTATCTGAAGGTATCTGGAAAATAGGACTAATGATTTTTATCTCCTTTGTGAAGCCTTTTGAGATCTGCACCTGCAGGATGCAGCCAAAGGGTGAGAAGCATGAAGTTAACATTGGGGAAAAAAAGGAAACAATTCTGAGGTGTTCCAGGCCATGCAAGCTCAAGGTGACACAGAGAGTTCAACATCAAGACTGTGGGAAGAAGTCTCAAAAAATAACAGAATTGGGAAAAAAACCTGAAGCAAAATGCCAGGAAAGGGCAGCAGGACCATGTGTAATTAAAACCCAACAGATCACCAATACACAAATCCACTTCATAACACTCCTGTTTTGACTAAACCATTTAAACAGTTCAAACTTCTAGTTATAAATAAACAACTTCACAAATCCCTTCGAAATTCTTGCAAGGAAGTAAGGTAAAAAAAAAGCTGAAACAACTTTTCCAAAAATCTTCCTCAGAAAAGCAGCATTTTAGGCAAACGTCCAAATCATTCCCAATTCTCCTTGTCTTTCCCAGGAAAGACTCATATCATGAGAGTTCAAATGAGATGAAAGAAATCCCATCCTCTTGATAAAAAGTCTCAAACCTGCGAGTTGAGGTTTATGAAATAAGGCTTAAAGCAAAAGCCACTCAACCCAAAGCTCAAAGACTTATCCCAGCTATGTGAGAGGACACCCCTGCTCCCCGAGCAGGGCAGGGTCAGGAGCCCACACCCAGCACAGCCCACACACCTGTCTGTGCACTGAATCATAAAAACACTGAATCATAAAATCACAGAATGCTTTGGGTTGGAAGGGAATTTCAAGATCATCCTGTTCCAACCTAAGCCATGGGGAGGGACACCTTCCACTGTCCCAGGCTGCTCCAAGCCCTGTCCAACCTGGCCTTGGACACTTGCAGGGATCCAGGGGCAGCCACAGCTTCTCTGGGCACTCTGTGCCAGGGCCTCACCACCCTCACAGGGAAGAATTCCTTCCAATATCCCACCTAACCCTGCCTTCTGGCAGTGGGAAGCCTTTTCCTGTGTCCTGTCACTCCAAGCCCTTGCTCAAGTCTCTCCTCATCTCTCTTGGAGCTCTTTCAGGTTTTGAAAGGAGCTCTAAGGTCTCCCTGGAATCTTCTCCAGGCTGAACAACTTTCCCAGGAAATTCATGGGAAAGCCAAGCTGCTGATCTCCTCTGACAGCCCATTCCATGCACAGAGCACTAAGCTCCTCTAAGTACAACAGGATGTCAAAAACCAAATGGGAACATGTTGCATTCTTGAAGAACATCAAGAAAACAGCTTTGGGAAGTGCAAGCTGGAACCAAGGGGTTTTCTGCAGGTTCTGTTACCAGCAGTGATGGATTTGAAAGTTTGCTGATTCAGAGGAAAACTCCCAGAAGTGGAAGTGGAAGAAGTGGAACCAGAACAGGTATCTCCAGAGGAGGATGAAGAGCACCTGGCAGAAGAAATGCAACAATCCACAGTGAAAAGCAGCACCAGCAGGACAAGCAGAATAAATCCCATGTGATTGTCAGCATGATTTTGGGACAAATTAAATCAATCCTGCCCTGCAACTGTGGTTACACAGCTCATTTTAATCAACATGAAGGTCTCCATGCTCCTCTGCCGCTGCAGCTTCTTGGAACTATCCAGCACAAAGTGACAATGTGCCACATCTCTCCTGCCTCAAAGCCAAGATGACTTCACACTGTCCAAGGAGGTGACAAAAAACCTCAGGCATGGACAGCTCAGCCACCTACACCACTTTGGACCAAATACCAACCTCAAGGTGGAAAAGACACTGATGGTTGTTCTGTGATGCAAGGCAGAGTAAGATGAAAGAATTCTCCAAAAAAGGCACAAAAATGAGAGTAAAACAGACATGGAAAAAATAAAAACTGCATAGGGATGGGGCAGAGCTTTGAAATTGAGGTCAAGAAGCTAAAAGCCAAGAATTTTTTTCCACATTCCTGGAAGTATTCCAGGCCAGGTTGGATGGGGCTTGGAGCAATGTAATCTAGTGGAAGGTGTCCCATCCCATGGCAAGGGGTTGGAATGGGATGTGCTTTAAGATCTTTTCCAACCCAAACCAACCTGAGATTCTGTGATTCTCTAAAAAGCACAAAAATTTGCAAAGGAGGGCAGTGCAATCTACAACTGAAGATGTTGGTGACATGTCACATTAAGGAAGCAGGACATTAGGGAGCCAGGAGATAACGTCTGCCTTAATTACGGGCACAGAGAGAATTCCTGTGGTTAAGACAGAGGATTTTGTGGAAGAAGGTTAATGCAAGGGATGAGAGATCTCCCATAACTCCAGCAAGAGCCCAGCAACCCAGTGACCAACATGGAGAGAGAGGGAACAAGACAAAGAGGCTTCCACTTGCTGTGTGGAAGTTAAGAAGTTTTTCATGGCACGTAGTCACTTGTCTCACCAAAATCAAACAGCAGGTCTGGCACTGACAATGCAAATATTTCCTGCAGTGAAGCCCTGAAGCCTTCTTGGTTCCAAAAGGAACCACATTTGGGCTCAGCCACCCTGCCTGAGCCCCACATTCTGCCATCTGGAGGCTTCCCAGGTGTGCCATGGTTGGGAGAAGGAAACATTTGGGTTTTTTTCCAGGAAATACCTTCCAGTTGTTTAACACAGTCTTTCATGTTGACAGCATATCAGGACTGGAGAGCAGAGAGCAGCAGAGATTTATCATCACTCAAGTTCTATTCAGGTTTCTGTCTTTAAACACATATTTCAAATAGAGTTGAGGTGCTACAAAACAAGGACACCCAGCAGCTGAATCCTCGACTGGCCTCATGGAAAAGCAACATCTTAGGAGAGCTTTATCCCAATATTTTGGGGAGCAGGGAGAGTAGATAGCTGCTCTCCCAAATCCAGCTTGTCTTTGGGCCCAGTATGAGAAAGAACAGCCCCAGCACACTGGAGCCAGCTCATGGAGTAAGAAAATAATTGAAGCCATGGCAAGAAGTGGGTAGGTCTTCATGACCATCATCTGAAAATGCACTCAGAAGGGACAGAAAAAGTCAGCAAAGGAGAGGTCACACAATCCTTTGTGAGAAAGATTTTCCCATAGCATCCCTAAACATAAAAGAAAAAGACTAAAAAAAAAATATTATGGTTTTGTTTCCCTTTTCAAGCATGCAAGTGAAAGAATGTGCTGCTGGGCCTCAACTCCAAGGATGCAGCCAGTAGGAATTTGCCTTAATCAGGACCACTTTACCTGCAGGTTTTATTAACAGTTTGCAGGAACATTCGGGAAAACTGAAATGAAATTATTTTAACCTGGGGTTTTTTGTATTTATAGTTTTTAGCTTCTCATTTGTTGGCAATCACTAAAACATCCAAGTTTGCAATTTTAAATTTAGGCTTTCCTTTAAGTTTGGCAAGATTTTCCTTTAGCCAAGGTTACAAGTCATATGCATTTAACAATAAAAATTCCACCAGTGTTTTTACTTTTTATTTTGAAAATAATGGCAGATATTTTATATTTAATAATTCCCCAAAACGTATTAAATGATCGGCATAAAGCTATACATGAATGGGAATTGGAATTTAATTAAAATGTTTTTGTTAAATGCAATCTTCAATGCACCAGATTCATTAAGTAAAGTAAGATAATTGGAATGGTTTATTTTTGAAGCTGATGTATTTAACACTGGCAACACCTATCTGTACCTAGTGAAATAAGCTGATTATTTCTGCCTCCTCTTCACTCCAAAACTTTACAGGCAGCAGATCTTAGCCTTGCATCTTTTTTTTTTTTTTTTTTTTAGGTAGTGGAATTAGAAAAAAATCTCCTGATTTTTAAAATCTCCACTAATTAACTAAATAATGTATTTTTTGAAAAATAATTTCTGTCTCTCCTTGCACCTGCAGATGATGACCCTGATGTCAGCAGTTCCCTGTTCACTTCCACAGCCTCCAGGCACCTCACCAGCAACTTCTGTCTCTGCAATTCTGTGGCTTTGCAGCAGCAAAGATACATCCCTTGAACGTATTTTTATTTCAAGGCAGTGTACTAAAGAGTTAACATTTTGAATTTAAGAGGTTTTGCTTGTTAATCAATCAATTTTTAAAAAAACCCTATTTTTTTAATGCAGGCTAAACAGAAAGGGACATAGAAGACTCAACAACCAAGCTTCCCCACTGATAAATTTTAAGCGTGCACAAGCATCGGCGCTGAAAGAGAAGAATTGTTTAAAAATTAAAATCCAAACACGAGTTTAGGGCTTAAGTAACAATAATTATCCCCCAAAACCCCAATCCCTCTGGGTTTGCCTGCCTCTTAGCCACAAACACTCCATGACAAAAGGCGGTTTCTCTTGCTCTCAGCACTGAAGAGCCAGCTCAGGTACTACAGGGAATAGCAAACCAGATTTTATTCTTCCTCAAGGACCTGGAGCTCAATAGCCACTTAAGCCCTGCCCGCAGCAGGAGGAGGAGGAAGGAGAGCAGGGCTTGGCTCATCTCTCCTGGTTGAGTCCCATGGTCACAAGGAGCAAATGGAAGAGAGGCAGGGCCACCATAAAATAAAACCAAACCAGTCTGGTCACAACCAGCTGCTGTCCTTCATGTGAAACGGAACTTCAGCATCCCCCAGCTCCAGCATTCCCACAGAACTGGGATTTCTAGGATGGGGATGAGGAGGCAGCACCCTTAACTCCCATCACACGCACAAAATGCCCCTTCCCTCACAACCAGCCAGGGACTGCAACCACTTTCTAACTTTTCTTTCTTGTAGTTGTTTTATTGAAACCCCACTTGGAGAGGAGGTGGTCCAGGGGGGTTAAGGAGTGCTGTGCCAGTGAGGATTTTGGCAAAGGGGAGCTGGTCCTTGCACCCTCTCACACCCATCCTCCTGGACTGGAGGTGTCCAGTTAGGACAGCACCTCTAAAGGATATTGTCTCTGCCCGTCCCTTTGGAAATGTGGACCCGTGAGGGTCACCAGCACATGCAAGAGGCATCTTGCACCCCATACTTCGTGTCCTGGGGCCAAATCATCTTGGATCCTTTTGCTGGGAGGATCAAACTGCTCTGGGATGGCAGCAAGGATCTCCATGGGTCCACACTGGGTCTGGACACCAGGGATGGGAAGAGCTCCCCATGCAACTCATCAGGGGAGCGAGGAATGAGACATCCCAACCTCACACTTTGTCCATCACCATTGGAGCAGAGCCTGCCTACAGCAGCCCCTTGCCAAGAAAGTTTGGAATTTAAATTCAGCATCTCCATGCCAAGCTATTCCAGAGCAGCTCAACGAGTGGAACAGCTCATGACAGATCTATAAAATGCACACAGGGCTGTGCTGCTGTAAGAAATATCACCCCATACTCACACTTGAGTTGTACAAACTGTGCTTCCAGCCATTACAAATGAGAACTTCTCTCTTGGTGTCTTTGCAAGTGCAAAGGGTGTATTAGTTCGACCCATTATTTGATTCACAATCCTTGGAAAATAGATACACCTTTATCCCAGGCTCCTGTAATAACCAGTGCCTGCTTCCAGCAGCCAAAAAACCCCAACCCGCAGTAGGAGCCGACTTGAGCTATTTAAATGTTTTATAAGTTGGCTTTTTTTTTTTCTTTTTGGGTAATTGCAGAAACTTTTCCTAATCTGACATTTGTTAAAACCCCTTATTAGAAATTATGCAGCCGCAAAAAAAAAAAAAAAAAAAAAAAGAAAAAAAAAAAAAAAAAAAAAAAAAGAAAAAAGAAAAAGAAAGGAAAAAAAAAAAAAAGGAGAGGGGAGGCAGGGAGGGGGGAAAGGAAGGAGTTGTGGCGGGGTGGAGGGGGGGAAAAAATAGAATAAAATATAAAATAAAATAAAAATGAGCTGGCTTCACAATTACCAAGTCAGCCCATGCAGCCCTTCGCTATTGTACGAGTGGCATAAACCCCCCGGCGGCCTATCAGCTCCCTGGCAGGCAGGGGGCTGCGCTATTCAAAGCGAGAGATACAAGCTGCAGGGCAAAAACCTGGCAGCTCCCATCTGACCCCCCAATCCCCGGCTGGTGACAGCTCCAAGCTCCATGGCAAATTAGCCCTTCTCACATTACAATTGCAGGAGACAGATTCCATTAGCGGTATCTGAAATTGAGTGGAGAGCTGCTCCGTTATCAGACTTGACTCATAAGCGCCGCTATTAATCAGAGCTATGATAGCATTTATATATTTCAAGCTATCTGCCGCCGCTGTGATATTCTGCTACAAAGGGTTGATGGGACTTAGGGAAGGGAACAATGGAGCTTTCTGGGAAAAGCAGAGTAAATCAAGAAAGTCTGTGACTTCCGCACATTCTGAAGGGATTGCGGTTTACATAAATTTTCTCCCAATTGGAGATTGAGCTCTTCCTCATCTTACACATGGGATTTAGTTGTCACTCAATGGTAACAGCTGTGAAAAGGTGAAGCGGCCCACCGCTCAGAATATTGCCTCCGCTTTTAAAGCAATTAACCCATGAACAGGAGGATACCTGGTGATATCAAAGGGATTAAGCCAGGCAGTGCATTATTAACATTTCCTTGAACTAATTCTAACTCTGACTAGCTGTCAGAAAAGACTCTTCAGTCTTTTTTTTTTTTTAAAAAAAACTCTTTTTAAAAAAAAAAAAAAGAGTTTTTTTGCCCTGCTTTTTCTTCTTCCCCCCTCCCCTTTTCAAAATGAAGCAGAGTTACTGCAGCCTCGTGCGCCTACTTTAGAGCCAAATGCAAATGAACAGATTTGGCAGCGTCTTCAAACAGACTGAACTCAGCTCCAGTTTATTCTGGGGACAAGTGGGAAAAAAACAACATAAAAACAGATATGTGATCAATTAGCCAGAGATCACAGCAGATTTTCTAAAAGCAAATTGGTACCTGAGTACATTCCTTTCTTCTCTCCCTCCTAAAACTTTGTAACTACTTCTCACTAAGCACAGCTGCTTTCCAAACGCCCAAGATGTTCCTGCTGTGCTACAACAGAGATAATCTACGATAATCTATAATCTGGAAAAATCCAAACACACCCTGTAAGGAGATTCCTCCTTCCCCAAAGCCCAATTTCTTAATTTCCCACTCTGGTTGAACAAGCACTGACTCCTCTCTCATCCCTCTATATTCCCCAAGCCATGGCCACAAAAAAAGGGGTTCAAACTGTTCAGGGATGAATCCTGCTCTGGCAAACCCGTGCACCCCAGGGACAGGGAGCATTTCCTCACCCGTCAGGAGGGTTTTCCCAGCACTGTGCAGTTTTAAGGGAGCATCAGCCATGCAGTCCCTCTGGGATGGCCATGAAGGTCACTGACCCTCCTGGTCCTCCTCAGGGACTTCCCACAAGAGCTCCAGGAGACACACCCTGGGAGCCAGAAAGCTCAGTGCCATCAAGAGGGTCAAGTGCCACTTCCAAAACATCACGATGATTTCAAAATGATGGAATCATTTTGATGATTTCATTATCTAACGTGCCTAATTCTCCTTTTTGTTGGCGGTGGGAGAAGAGTTGGCTCTGGGTTTTATACACAATCAGTTTGTTGCCTGGAAGGTTTAATGGGCAGTGAATACAAATATATATATATATATATATATAAAGTAGAATAGATATATAAAAAAAATGTATAACATATTAATCCAAAAGTTAATATGACACCCAGAACAGCAAACCAAAGAGATGTGAACTGCTTAATTTAATGCAACATCCTCCCCCTTTTCAAAACCCTGTGTCCAACTCAGCCAGAAAAAAGCTGACAAAAACTTCCTACAAATACTTGGGCAATGACACCATCTACTCTGCTACTGCCTCTGCAATAACACAGCTTTGTGTATTTAGAAACCCCAAAGTAGACAAACTATGAAAGGTACACACTGAGGGAAAAAAAAGCACTTAGAGCAGGGAAAAGCTTCCTATTTCTCTTTGCAGCAGAGAATGCAAAGAATGCATCCCCTGTGCAGAAAATGACGCTTTGGCAATCATATTATAAGAAGATAATTGGTTTACTTTGTAAACTTGCTATGCTTTGCCTCCCACAGTAAAACAAATAAATAGTTGTTTAAAGAAACAATCCTACAGCCGCACTCACCGAGTCCTAAAAACATAAAGCAGCCCCCCCTCCTTCAAAGCAAAGATGAATTATTTGCCTCAGTTACGAGCAGTCCGAGAAAACTCTTTGTAAACGGCATTTTACGATAATTACAAGCAATTTATTAAGTCTGTGCAGAGAGGGGGGAAAAATCCACACTTGTGAAGTAACTCAAAGGAGCAAACGGCTCGTTCAGCGATAGTCTGGATTACTGACAAAAAGCCTTTCTGCATCAATGTGCTGCAACATAATTTTGCTTCAAGAAGAACAATCCAGGCTTAAAAAAAATAATGTAATTAAATCAGTAATATCATATATTGTAGCACAATAAAATGAACAAGCAGACGTGATGTGGCGGCTGCTTCCTCTCGACCCCAGCGCTGCCTGTGCAGAGCATCCCGCCAGCCATCACCTGGCAAAGGAGAAATCTGCTCAAGGAATAAATTCCACCCTAATCCTGCACGTGCCACAACATCCCAAACACCACAGAGGGAACCGAGAGCAACAAAACAGCCCCAACCTGCCGGGGAATAAACTCCGAGAAATGACTCAAACGAAAAGAATCAATGGGGAAGTTAATAAAAAAATAAAATAAAAGGGAGAGATTTGTTCTATGGGGATGCTGGGAGGGAGGGAGGCACGGCAAAAAACCGCGTGCGAGGGTAAACAGCAACCCTGCCCGGCTGGCGGGGAGAAAAGAAAGGTTTTAGAGGTTAAGTTCAGGTCAGACGACAAATGAAATTGTAACAACCCAACTGACATTGTATAATGTCTTCTTCACTGGATCAATAGGGCAGCGTCAGCCCCATTTCCATAGAGATGGCTTCCTCCCCGCTGGAGGGTGGCTATTGTTTGAGCAGGCAGATTTGCCACTTGAACCGTGTTGCTCCCGAAGGATGTGTACTTCATCAATTATTTGTACTCCTAACATCTACATATTTTCATATTAACATCCACGTTTCACGTGGCAAGAGGAGCAGGTGCTGATTTTGCCACTGGTACCTCGTAGGGGTCACGCCATCAGATAATTTTATTTAAACACAAAAAAATAAGGGGGGATTTGATAGACCCGTTTAGTCCCTTTGTGAGGAAGGACAAGCCCGGTTTAAAACGCACCACATCACCCTCAGACAGCTACAGCTTCCAGCACACAGTGCCAGTGAACACTTTCTAATTTTTTTTCCTTTTAAAAGTAAATAAAAAAGCAATAATTTTTTTCTTTTTTTTTTTAGTCAAATGAATGTCCCAAAAAATAAATCCGTTTTAAGGCGCTCGAAAGGAAAAAATGTAACATTGTAATTTGGAAATAAAACTGACCTTACCATTATTTAAAAGAAAAAATAAAATCAATCACTGCTAGGCTGAATAATTGTTCCTGCCAGTATCTATAAAATAATTTCTGTAAGTCTTAATAGTTTTTATCATCTCTTGCTTCCAAGTCTTCCGCTCCTCCATGCAAATTCTAAATTTGACAGAAGCGCCGTCTTCCAAATCCAATTAAACAACAAAACACCTAAATCTTCAGAAGTGCTAAAGTAATTCCCAAAATAATTCTCAAATTTAGCCTGTCATTTCTCTCCTGTATCCTTACTTCTCCAAAGGAACGATTGCATCAGTTCCAAAGCACAAAGCGGGCACCCACGGAACTGTCACACTGCGGTTCAAACTAAAAACTGGGGAAGATCTCCTAAATAACTGCAATGATGGGAATAACCACCATTAAAAAAGAAATCAAAACCAAATACAGAAAACCTTTAGCAACTCCTTGCAGGAGTTTTTAACAGAATGGAGCTGCGCTCTGATGCTGTGCCGCGTGCTGTGCTCGGGAGGGCAGCGCCACTTCCAGCTTCCCAAATAGGCTGTGAAATGCAGGATATTAAATTAAATAATGCTGACTTAATTACATGTATTACCTACTAGTGAAAGCAATCACTTTGAATGCCTTCAGAAATATTTAGGAACTACTCAAGCAGTTTCAGTAGGTGTGCTTTGGAGCTGATGCTACACGCAAGGTGATGTGCAAAAAAGCAACTCCTCTTCAGCAGAGGAAGATGGACCCCGTGGAACAAAGTTTAAGCGAGCTCAGAGCTCTCAGGTTGTGCAGAATCTTCCCCCCACCACCTCCCCATTTATTCCTGCTTTTATTTCTAGGTTACTTTCACTCCCTGGGAAGGTTTCCCTGAGGGGTGGCTCTGGAAGGGGGTGGGAGAAAAGGGCTTTTGTCAAAATAATCCTGGTTGGGAAGCGCCCCGTCTCATCCCAAAGCATCCCGATACCGTTCACAGCCTCAAAACGTGCCCTATTTTCCCTGCAAAAGAACATCAGAAATTGTTTATACGGGTTGCCATAATCCTCTCAAATATGGGTCAGGCTGAGGTTAAGAGCAGCCAGAACTTGCACATCAAAGACGAGCAGGGTTAACAAAAACTCCACAACCACGTGAGCATCCCGATTGTTCCCCATCCTCCCAAGGTTAGAGGAGGCTCCGGACATTCCCCCCCAGCCCGGAGCTGCTCCAGGGAAAGGCAGGGATGCTCTCCCTGCTCCTTGGGTACCACGGGCAGGCAACTGCCCATCCACCTCCGCCGGGAGCTGCAATTAAACCGAGTTCACGGTTTCCCGATAGGTGAAGCTCATCCTGTTAATTTAAACAGACCATCTGCATCTTTCGAGAACGACAAACTTCATTAGTTCTGGTTAGTTAAACCGAGCGGTGATTTGTGATAATGAGCCTGAACAACCTGTCACGGCTGGGCAAGGGAAAGGGCGCACTTTTTATTATTGCTATTATTATTATTTAACAGAAAAGAAAAAGGGGGGAAAGAAAAATAAAAGAGGGGGAGGCTTTTGTGCGGGAAAGAAGGTCAAATTCAGATTAAGTTGCTGTTAGGTTAATCAGAGGAACTAATTAGGGAAGCTGGGAGGGAAAATGCAGGTCCGAAGGCGGGCGGGGAGCAGAGGGAGCCTTCGGGAACGTCCCGAGCTGCCAGGGAAGCGCCACGAAGCCAAGGAAAAAGCACCCCCGAGGACTTTACCTGAAAACCGTGCAAAAAAGCAAAGAGGCAGCAGCTGCTCCCACCAAGCCGCAGAGGAGATTGACTCGGAAGGCGGGGGAGCCGCCGGGCAGCCCCGTGGCCACTCTGGCCAGCAGCGTGAACAGGGGGTAGCCGGGAGGGTGGGCGACCTAGGGACAGAGCGACACGGGGTTGGAAAGGGGGAAGAGGCTGGGAACGGGAGCAGGACAGCTCCGAGCAGCTCTGCCACCCTCGGTGCTCATCCCTCCCCTCAGTATCCATCCCTACCCTCGGCGCCCATCCCAACCCCCGGTATCCATCCCAACCCTCACATCCATTCCAACCCCCAGGACCCATCCCAAGCCCCGGTGCCCACCCCAACCCTCAGGACCCATCCCAAGCCCCGGTGCCCATCCCAAGCCCACAAAGATTTTTTTCCTCAGTGGATCTGGCTCCACGCCTCACCCATAATAATGAGGCGGCGAGGAAAAGGAGGTGCCACGTTTCATTAGCTTGCCTTAAAGGGCTCCTTGTTTGGGTTCACAGTATATTAGGGTCATTCAAAAGGCTGTTGTTTTTTGTTGGGTTTTTTTTTCCTTTTTTTTTTTTTTTTTAAAAAAAAAAGCAGCTCCTCAACTATTTTATTGGTTAGCAAGTTGAAAGACCACACTGCTATCGGATTACCACCGCGCTGACAGTCCTAAGGTCTTGCCTAAAGGGATCATGCACCATAATAAAGTTTATTAAATAATAAAACTTATTAAAATTGTTAACCCGATTTATTTTATTCTCCCCAGCTTATACAAAATTTGGGTTGATAATAAGCCAGCTACTGTATATACAGTAAAGCCTTTGCTTTATAATTTAGTTTAATTGGATTTAAAACTTGAAGTAAATTGTCGCGTGCTGTACTTATAAGTTAGTAAAAACTGTGGTTTGAAAATAAATTAATCTACTTTACTCCATGCTTAATTAAACTTCCTTAATTCCTAAAACTGTTAATGAGAGCATTGATTAAACAATAAAACTAATACTTACTCCAAGCTCATATGCGGCTGTGATCAGCTCCCCTGTGAAAAAATAATGTAAAACCAATAATTACTATTAGGAAATGACACTCCTCCAAAGTTTTCAAAATCCAAATGCTTGCATTGGGGTTTTGCATTAATTTGACTGGATAAAACTGTAAATCTGTGGAGATTTAACAGCATGAAATTTTCTAAGAATATTTTCTCCCTCTGATGTCACTGCACAAAATATCTTTTGTATGTTTTCGCGAGACTTTTATGAACAGATAAGTGAAAATATAGGTAGGCTCGGGCAAAGAATGGCCTGAGATACTCAAAATGCAGATGTTTGTGTGTGTGTGTTTTTAATTTAAAACCATCTGACTCAATAACTTTCATGCACTACAGTTAGCAACGCTTAAGCTGCATTGTCTGTTCAACAACCCAGTTGTTTCTCATCAAAAAAAAAAAAAATTAGAAACCAACACAAAACCAGAGCTTTACAGTTTTTAAAGAGGAAGAATATAATCACTGATCGTGCAAATCTGCATCCATTTATTTGGGAATGCTGCTCTCCCTTGAAGCTAAAGTAACTCTGCTTCACAAGTAACTCTTTTACCTGTCAGTGGATGCTGCACCCAGCTCCCATTAGAAACAAAATTTAGATTTTGAATTTTGTTTGTATTTTATGCCAGGACAAAGAACTGCCACAAAAAGACCCACGTTAGCAGAATATTGGCATTTTTAGAGCACTTGACACTGGAGCATTTTGCAGCAAACACTCCTGAACAACATAACACTGAATATATTCAGTAGGCACAACACGTTCAGGGACAAACAAAATTAAAAATTATGATTGTTTTTTCCTTCTTTCCCTCAAATTTCATAATCCAATTTTACTGGTGCTGCTAATTTTGCAGCAAGGTCATGGCAGCATTATTAGAAGGGAAAGACCCAAATGAAGGGCGCTGGTGGCTCCAAATGCTAAATTAACAATATTTTAAATTTCTGTACAATCACATCCTCATCACACCACACGAAGATGGGGGAGGGCGTTGTACAAATGGCACCTTTAAATTCTGACACCACAGTAAATGCTGCATTTTAAAACAAAAATTCAAGTCTGCTGGTGGCAGCTTCTGCAGAATTAGAGCTGTGGCCTGGCAATGACTGGGGCCAAGCCTGCACCAAAATCTCTCAGACATGGAGCTTCCTGCACTTATAGCAAACACTGGCTATTCTTATTTCAGGAAAACTTCACCCTACTGCAAAACAGCCCCCCAAAAGTGGATGCAATGGGAAAACCATCCCTCCCAATTATGAGCTCTTCAGGGTTCAGCAGCTCCAACATTCCCAGGGCAGGGTGGGGCAGGGAAGGGATCAATCCTCCTGCACACAGCAAAGGATAATGATAATGAGGGAAACCCTAAATTTGGCACTGTGGGGGTTCCCCAGTGTGCAGCAGCTGGTGATGCCCATCACCCACCACATCCCAAGGATGCTGCTCCCAAGCCAGGCATGGATTCACCTCCACTAAAGTCCTTCTGGGATGCAGCAATATGTGCATCTAAACGAGCAAAAGTTTAAGTTCATTCACGTTGCTCTGGCATTTGTATCAAGGGCAAGAATAACCCCAAAGGAATACAGTCACAAATCAACCAGGAAGCTGTAAAAATAATATAAATAAACCACTGGTGGAAGCCACCACCAAGCGTTTAAACACAACAGCATAACTTTGCCTTGTAAGAATTAAGGAAAAAAAAAAGACAAGGAGACCTGCAAAAAATAAGCTCACAGGCTGCAGGTCCAGTGGGAAAATTCCAGTGGGAAAATCAAAATAAGTACATAACACCCACTACTTTGGATAAAGTTAATTCTCTATCCACGCACCTGAGCATCCCTTACAGCCTCCATGGGCTGGAGGAGTGAGAAGCACTAATATTAAATAACAAAACACACAGAGGAAGAACTGCAGCACCCACAAACTGGGTTTCAATGTCTTTCTTGTGAGACAGAATGATCTGTGGCATCTTCAGGCACCGGCTCAAACTGAAGAGTTTCTTCCCTCCAACTCCACAGAGCCAGGAGTTGGACTCAGTGACTCTTGAGAGTCCCTTTTAATTCAGAATATTCTGGGATTCCTGATGTAAACAAGTTTCTGACTGCCCAGCCTGAGTCCCCCATAAATCAGGTAACATGCCCGATGCTGCCTGAACTCTGATTTATTCCCAACAAGTTTGGGAGCTGATGTTTGAAACATCACAGGGAACATTTGGTTGGCTTTTTTTTTTTTTAACTTTATTTGATCCCTTTTTAAGCTGTTTTAACATCTGTGGATGTTTCTGAATTATAATTCCTTCTCCCCCTATTATTCTCTCATTCATTTCTTTATTCTAACACTAAGTAACACGAGCAAGCTGCCAGTGGAAATACCGACTGCCTTTGACATTTTTGGATTACTGCAAACTTTGGGAACAATTAAAAATACAGATAACTTAAAAAATATAAAATAAAATAAAATAAAATAAAATAAAATAAAATAAAATAAAATAAAATAAAATAAAATAAAATAAAAT
>VZUI01067522.1:0-12839 GCA_013401135.1 Cettia cetti | reverse complement strand
GGGCCGGGCCGTGCCGGGCGGAGCCGTGCCCGTCCCGCCGAGCAGAGCCGGGCCGGGCCGGGCCGGACCGAGCCGAGCGGAGCTCAGCGGCCCCTGCGCGGGGATCGCCGGAGGCGCGGGGCGCTGGGCGCTGCGAGCGGGACACGGGCTCCCCGCTACTCCCGCCCCTCCAGTTCCCCCTCGCCTTGCGGCCCCCACGGGTTCGGGTTTCCAGAAATGTCAGTCTGCGCAGTCGAGAGCTTCTGTCTGCGGCTTCCGCGCGAGTAGGAACCTGTGTCTGAGAGGGCAAGGCGCTGTGGTTACTGACGTCTTTTCCACACCAGTATCCTTCCACATACCCTTCTGTTTGAAAACGTGTGCTGCCATATTTGTTTTATTCGAATTTTCTCTACCACGGCTTATATTTACTTGTTGCCAGTGATATTCCGTGCAATATGTGACATATACCTGTTGTTACCTATAGCCTTGGAGTGCTACTGTTTAAGCTAATACCTAAGCAATGAAAGGAGGGAAACGCCTTTCCAGATAAGCACAGAAAAAAAAGTATCGTTTATGCAACATCAGCATATCAGATGGCCAACTTCAATTCAGAACACAAATTCGTACAACACTCCTTGTAGAGTTGCCCAGGTCTGAAATCGTGCTCTTAAGTCTTGCATGGCACCAGAATAAGTCAACAAATTTTAAATCGTTACCAAAGCATTTTCATGGTATTTTCACTGGATGGAACCAATGGATAGTTTTTGGAAGCCCACGATGATAAATAATTTTGTTGGGCTTGGAGAATTAACGGTGACTGAGTTCACAATAAGAACAGTTGCCTTATCAAGTCACATGGAAGCAAACAGAAAGTTTCACCAGGAAAAACAGCTTTTGTAAGCTGAAGGATGAGTTTGGAGGATCACCATACCTACACAGCAGGAGAAGAGGGGTATTATTTCTTATGGCTTACTGACTGTTGTACCTTAATAAACTTTTGTGGAAGCAAGCGTTAAAATCAACCAAAACAAAAGTAGAACCTCTCCAAGTGGTTTTGAACAGACCAACTTTATGCAAGAGAGGATATCAAACTTAAAGTGTGAATGTTTTGTTGCTTCCCTGTCAGAACTGAAAGATAGTTTAATAAATATACTGAAAGATGGTTTAACAAATAAATCTGCTTCACACCATGCTTCCCTGCCTGCCATGTAAGAGAAATGTCAGCTAAAGAAGTGATTAATTCCTTCAGCCACTAGTTAGTCAACTGAAAATAATCTGCCAAAGCCCAATTTGTTGTCATTTCTGAAGTTATTGACGAGCAATATGAAATTTAATTGAGTGATAAATAGCATAGGACGTTATGTACCTCATAAAATTACTGTATTAATAGATAATGCATTGGTGCAGTATCTTGCCTTCAAAAACAAAAATTACTCTCAAGGCAAGGTGTGGCTCTGCTAATGTTTGCCATCATTTGCAAACTACCCTAACTCTCTTTCCCCCCCCCCACCCCCAGCTCACTTTTCTTGCCTCAGGGAACCAGACATTTATTTAAAAAAAAAAATAATAAAAAAAAATAGAAACAGCTTCTGAGCAACTGATATAAGTGAATTCCATTATCAGGTTTCTGTACCAAAAGGAGTAAGAGCTTCTGTTGCACAGAGAATTCCTATTCCAGGATGTGCCGTGCAGATTTTAGATATGATGATCACTGCAATGTAAACCTGCTGTGACCAGGGTGACAAATGAAAGCTGGACAAGAATTGTGAATTTGGTGAGGAACTGAGTCATGAGTACACAAAGGTCTCCCACAGTTCTTAGAAAGCCACTGTTTATCCCTGTCACAACAATTGTTATGTGTGTACTAGTAATGACTTGCAAACTTGCGCCAAATAAAAACAAAGAACATGCTTATGAATAGGATCTTTGCAGTGAGTAATTGAAAGAATAGTATTTCATGTTATATTAATTGAAGTATTAATACAAGGCAGTATTCATTTTACTTTAGTATTGAAAAGTTAGTTCTCCGAACAAAATTAGATTAGATACATTCCTTCCATAAGATCCATAAGATCCTACAAATACCAAAAAAGATATCACGTTTTATTTAAGGAACACTTATGTCATGCTTTAAAATGGCAACATTTTCTTAATTTTCTCCTATAAAATAAAGTTCATTTTTTCAATCAGTAAGATGGAAAGATTGTATTATATGTAATGGTGCTAATATATATGTATAATCAAATATAAGGGCATCAGAATTCAGAGTATAATTAACACTCCTAAACTACCATTTACTGGCATCTGCTGTATTTAATTCAAGTTCTCAAATCAGATGTCTTCAAAGAAGCACCTCTCAAATGTATCATCTCCCCCATGGCAACTGAAATTTCTGAAAATACAGAAAGCTGCAGCCCAGAGCTGTGGTGCTGAGCAGCTGATGGCTCAGCCTGGATGCCTTCAGGCACCAGCACCATGGGGCTAGAGATGCTGGCAGATAACAGAATGGTAGAAAGAATGAGGTTGGAAGTTACCTCTGGACTTGAGCTAATCCAACCCTGCTGCTCACAGCAGGGTCAACGGGAGCACATTGTTCAACATGGTGTCCAGCCAAATTTCTAGTGTCTTCAAGGATGAAGACTACACATCTTTAAACATCACATTGCAGTGTTTGACAACCTTCACAGGAAAAAAAAAAAAAAAAAAAAAAAAAAAAAAAAAAAAAAAAAAAAAAAAAAAAAAAAAGTTGTTTTCCTTTATTAAAAAATAATTTCCTGTATTTCAGTTTGTGAAATACACATCCTCCTGTCTTTACACAGGATGCCACTGGGAAGACTCCAGCTTTGTATTCTTTTCTCTTCCATTAGATATTTATACACGAGGATAAGATCTCCAGGAGCCTCCCCTTCTTCAGTTTGAACAGTCACAGCTGTCTCCTTCTCTCTTTGGACATCAGATGCTGCTGTTCCTTAACCATCTTAGCAGCCCTTTGCTGCACTTGCTGCAGTAAGTCCATGTCTCTCCCTTGGACTGGGGAGCCCAAGCTTAGACCCAGAAATTCAGATGTGCTTCACCAGTACTGAGTAGCGGGGAAGCATTACCTCCCTCCACCTGCTGGCTGTGCTCTCCCTAATGCAGGCCATATAAGGTTTATGGCAGCCTAAAGTGATCCTATTTGCATTTATCACTGACAGTAGAAACAGCACTGCTGCAAATGTGCAGTGCTCCAGGTAGAAGTCTGCTTGGCTGTAGTGCTCATTTATGTTTTTGCTTGTGAAGTCAATCTGGTCAGTCGGAGTCCTTGTGGATTCCCTGGCTCAGTCCACCTCTAAGTGGTCGATTATTGAACCCAGAGGTGATGTGGCTGTGCTGTGCATCTTTTTTCAATGCATGGACAAAGTTGATTCTTGCTTTAACTATAATGCTTGGCTTTGTAGCTTTGATTTTTTTTCCATTTTCTTTTTCCATTATGCTTCTTGTTTGTAATTACCCCACTGTGTAATGATGCATTTTCAGGATTGCCCTGTTATGGCATTTGTTGGAGTCTCCAATGAGAAATACATTATCTTTCCACTCCCATGCAGAGGAGGTGCACACAACACAGAAAGGTGATAGTCACCTAATCCATGGCACTAGTAATCAAATCAGGGTTTATACAACAGGAAATGAGAATTAAACTTGAAGATGGATGAAAATTTAAAAAACTAAAAACTCTGTATCATTCACTGTGCCGTTTTAAGAGCCTCCTAAGATCTAGGTGCCAAAAGGTGTGATGCCCATTGAAGAGTTTACTTAGTCTTGTACTACGTAAAAAACATCTGAACTGAGATTAGTTATAGGGTTTTGATAGCTTTGCCACCTGGTTAGTATTCTTTTATTGATTCACTTGTTCTTGCTATAGGAAGTTGAAAACACTGAGGAAGACATACTACCACTGATGTGTCTAAAGGCATCTTATCAAATTACGTCAAATTCAGAAGAGGTTTCAGTGATTTATCTACATCTAACTCAATATGTAACCTCTGGACAATGTTAAATTCTTTCAGTTAGAAATCACTCTTACTTAAGGCTCATAAATTCCTTCTTTGGGAACATGTCTCATGCTGTTTGAAAACGTATCAAAAGGGTACCAATGTTAGATGTTTTACCTTCAGTCTTTTTCACTGAAAGACTCCCATTTGGAATAGTACACATCACTTTCTCACAGTTATTCAGCCATGATCAGTCAGATCTGAGTATTTATCAGGACTGATGCCTATATCTTCGATAAAGATAGTTTTGCACAGTTTCAAGTCTGCCTTGAAGAAGGATTTTTTCAATGAACTAATAAAAGCACAGGTTCCCTCTTCTTTCATGGACTTCATACACCTGCAAGCAAGGTGTCCTGGAGCACAAGCTTTCTGAGGATCAAAAGGATTTTTGTTTCTGTTGCAAGTTTTCTTGGTAAACTGCTGTTTCCTGGAGGGCAGATTAGATTTACTATGTGTGCTCTAACAGTATGCCTGTATCTTGTGTACCGAAATACAATTTTGTGAAGCTCTCACAGTAAATTACTGTGGAGAGTCACAGGGATGTTACAAAAGTTGTGACAACACTAACAGATAAATAGGATTCTCGGTTTTCATTTTCATTGGAAGATAGAGGCAGTCAGACTTCCTATGGAAACATCTTCCAGCTGGATTTGCTTTCTTGCCTAACATTCTTATTTTTAGTTGAAAGATGGGTGTAATGCTTGTTTGTACTGATCAAATTTTAATACCTCTTTTTAGGCAAGGAAGCAGTGATATTTGGCCAGATGATAAAATTATTTCATTTATGAATTCATATTTAGGAACCTATGAACTTTAAATACAAGCTCCATCTTGGGTAATTGAAAAATCTTTGCATCCTCCTCTAATTTAAATTGTTACGGCATCCTTCCTGTCCTGAGCGAGTTGTTATGAAATCTTTGTCCTGTGTTGTACTAAACATTGGCTATGCTTATGATGTATGATCCTGAATAACTTTTCAGTTCCCTGCTGCAGGTGTGTGGCTGGCAACACCCTGACTTTGTCATGGACAAGCTCTGCAAATGGATTCTTTCCCACTGTGGCTTGATTTCCATTAAAGGAAGCCTAGGCAGGCAGGCTGGCAGCAGGAAAGCAGCTGCAGAGTGCTTCAAAAGGGAGCACGGAGCTCAGGAAATTAGGAGTGCAGGGAGCAAACATCATAAAGTGCATGTATGCTGCAGCACATTTTAGCCTTTTTCACACTTAATAATCACATTAGCAAATTGATTCCTGTAGGCATAAGAATTCAACTCTAGCATGAGTTTCAGTATTTCTTCATCAATAAGCTCAGTTTTGGGAAATGCTTGATTTATATAATGTAGTACACTTCTGTGGACTTTCTCTGATACCCTTTCTTCACAGTCTCTGAATATAAGCTTAATTCAGCTGTTAAAATGATGTGAGAAGAAAAATACCTGTGCACAAATTGGCAATCACATTTGAGGCATTCAAATTATGTGTTGTTTTAGCAACATTGAAAATAAGATCAAGTGTAATTCTTGTGCATAAAAGTAGTTCTCATTCAGTGTTTCAATCTCTGATCTTCTAAATTAGATAAAGTTTTTTTAATTATGTAATTATAAAAATTGCTCATTTGCTTTTTGTTAAGGCGGTTCTGTTTGCATTGTGTTGAGTATGATGGATTCCAGCCATTTATTACTTGTTTGAATGATACAGGAGGACAAATATATGCTAACATCCCAGCTCCTATACATATACTCTCTCAATTTTCTATAGATATAATTGGTCATGAAAATATTCTTGGACAAGTTCATGAAGTTTCTCTTTTAAATAGATATGGTTATGCAGACATCTGGATCTCCCCTTGATTTTGTGGGGAACTATTGTGAGTAGTTAAAGGGACACTTCTGGAAATCCTATTGTGTCCAAAGAAAATGGAATACAGTACTGAATTGTCATCACTGGAAAGGCAAGAACATAATTTGCAAATAAAATTTGTTTGACCTCTGTTTTGCAAATGTTGTTTTGTATAGATAAATATTTCTCTTTTATTCTAATTACTTGCCATAGCAAATGCTTACTGACTTTCCTGTAGGTATGGGTTTCTTTTCAGTTTTTACTCCTGGATCCTTTTGGTATGCAACTTCTTAGCATGGTTTGTACAGAGTTAAAATATAATGGGCAACTTACAGAGCTAAGGTATTATCACCATCAGAATCTAACTCTCAGCAGTAGCTCCTGAGCCTATTTAAAATTCTGGAAATTTTAAATAGGCTCATCATACTGCTAAGAACTGATTGGAGTTGGCTTTCTAATTCTTCATAAAAAAGCCTGCAACTCCTCTCCCCGTTGCCGTATTAAATTGTGTTGTTTGCTATTAGTAAATGCAAATAAATACTAAGCTACAGTGACCTCATTAAACTCCAGTTATCTAGTCAGACAAATCATGACTAGATAATGAAAACCTAGCTCAAAATTCATAGGGAGAAAAAAAAAAAAACAACTCAGTCTTTTTCATGTTGGGCTTTTATTTTAGTCTTCTTTTCTTGTTTGGTTAGGTTTTTGTTCGTGTTTTTTTAGGAAAAAATAGAAAAATACCAAAGGAGGAACCTCTTTCTTACAGGATTTACAGGACTATGCACATGCAGGCAGTTCTGTTTTCTTCTCTGGGAGCACTCAAACAAATGGAAACTGCACTATCAAGGAGCTTCCTATATTTTTTGTATTCCTCCTTCCTGTCAGATCTTTCTTTTTTCCTTTTTTGTTTCCTGCTCCTCACCTCCCATTCTCTTTTTTCTTTTTTTTTTTTTTCTTCCCAGCAATAGTGAAGGCTACTGTCAGGTAGTTTTCCTCTTCTTTTATTGCTTCTTAATTTCCTTCTGTCTTCCATGGGGAGGAATAAAACAGTTATTGTGGGGAGATAGAAATAGACTGGCTTACAGAGAACTGACAAAGGAACTGCCCCTCCTGCCTCTCTCCACAGCAGAAGTAGAGGACTTCTTATGAAATAACACCAGGAAAGAGGTATTCCAATAATCTTTGTGAAGACCAGTGCACTTTGTCAGCTGAGCACTGATGGTGTAAGAACCACCACATATTAACTAGCTCAAGACTGACTATAGATAAGTGTATTATCACCTGAATTTGACATACTAAGCATATTTAGCATTGATTTCCTACAGAACAAAATGTTGATTTCTCACTGCCTCCCCCCAAATATATGGGTGTCTTTTCCTCACTCTAAAACTTCCTTAAGTAATTTTTTCCCCATCTTGGCAGAAACCTTTTTATGTTAAATATGAACATTTGTCATTATCCCTTCACTCTCACTTGTATTCATAACAGAAAATTAATTCCTTGCAGAGCATATTGTCCTATAATGAGCCTGACACTCCTTTTGTACTGTAGACCTTTACATGAAATAAGTCTATGAGTAGATTCTTTGTATTAAATCAGTACAAAGTAGCATGCTCTCAGTTTTGAATAACTCAATATGATAATAAGACAACAAAAGAATGAAATCTGAAATTGACTTAATATAATGACTAGAAACAGAATAAGAAAAAGAGAAAAGAAGCCAAATTCTGAACAGCCAGCAAAAAAAGCTACCTGGCAAAAGACAAAAATATAGGTAAGAATAAAAAAATTTTGTGACTTTAATAAAAGAGCAGCACCACTGAGAGATTTTATTCTCTTGCACCCAAATTTCCAAGTCCATACATACTACCTGTTCTATGAAAATTTCCTCTGCTACATTACACCAAGTGCAACTGCTCTTCCTGCAAGATAGGCATTAGTAAATATGTGCCTGTGCTGCCTAGGCTTGTTCTGTCCAAATGAATACTTTTAAAGTTGATGAGGAAAAATTAAAAAGTTTCTAAAGTGGTTTTTCATTTTGCTATTCTTATAATAACTAGTTTATGAAAAAGGTCTTGAAAGTTAAAGCACTGTGATAGAGGAGTTTTGCACGGCTGGATCATGCATCCCTAAAACTGAAGTAAACATATCCTTCAGCCAGCAGAGTAAAAAGCATTCTTCCTCAAACAGTAAAGATCATATGCACCTGTTAGCCTCATTACTTCCCCAAGAACTTATTCAGGATTACTAGGTTTAACATGATTTTCTTGAGGTAGCTCCTTAAGTGGAAAGGTAATAAGAAAGCAGAGTCTAAAGTACATTTTAATATGTTTGTAATATTTCCAAATGACTTACTTTACACTAGCAACCAAAAACCCACAAAGCACATGCATGGTTTTGCAGACGCATGCACCAATGCTCAGTGTCCTCCTACACACCCACATGCTGCCATCAGCATCACCATGACATTTCCTGTAACAGCACCACAGCTCCTTTACCACGAGTCTGAATTAAAAATAAAGAAATGAACAAAAAAACCCTATTTACTTTAAAGCCTGTTTTAACAGTGAAAATGTGGACGATGGAAAAACTCTGTTGGGTATTCAGGAAGGGTTTGTTCTGTTTCCAGTTGGTTTAGGTGTCTGAGTACAACAATAAGGCTGGGAAGTTGGCTAATATTCCCTCTCAGGAAATGAGCATGCTTCATAGCTATCATGGGCAGCATCACTGTGGACTAGGATATTTACAAAGTTATGGATTTTTCATTTAGAAAGGAACTACAAAAATATCACTGTAGCTTAACTAGTATCATTTGTAGGTGGTATGCTAGAGATTGTCTCTTTATAAAAGCTTTTCTAACCTCAGAAGTATATTTCATTATTTTTCCTGAAGAAGAAAAGGAAAAATACACCCCACAAAACAAACTATCAAAAGCCAAGGAAAAAAACAAAAAACAAAAAAAGATAAAAATAATTTTATCATCATGGTCTCTCTGTCCTGGTCTCCTTCAGTTTGATTTTTCATCAAAAAGACTAAAACAGACCTCGTTAATAAACCTTTCCAACATGCATCCAAATAAGGAAGAATTTTCAGGACCAGGGAGAAAAGATTCAAAAGATTGCTTACCTGCCATTCTTTCTAAAAAAAATATGCTTAATTTAGTAAACGTTAGAATGAAACATAACTTCACAGGTTCTGGAACTGATGGCTGGAATAGATGCAGCAACATGTCATTGTCACTTGTCAGTGATTTAATTTTATTTTTTCTGTTTTTAATATGTAATTGAATTGCAAATTGAATTAAGCCATAAATGTTTCATTGTATTGAAATCTAAAAGTGCATAAGTCTTGAATGCTATTAGTCAAAATAATAATAATAATAATAATAAAATTCTGGACTTTCTAAAAGGGATTGTTCTGACAAAAAAAAATTTGCTTGTTTCCATATACAAAATGGCCACCCCTCATTGCTCAGGTCTGAAATGTTCAGACCTGGTTCTGTTGCAAAAGACATTTTTGTGTTGATGAGTTTAGATTGTATACTGAAATAGCTGAAACCAAAGATGTTCTAAAGTAGCTTGAGAAATTTTATCCACTTCTGTTTTACCCAGGTGCTCTGTGCTTTTTTAATACTCTTTAGTTGCATTTTTAAGTTCTTTGTAACTACTCTGTGAATTTTCCTAGTTAACAATTGGTTGAACTAGGGAACCTTACAAGCCAGCCTATTTGTGTGTGATGGAAACATGTCTACAGTCAGATTTAGATAGTATATTCCCAATACTTACCTACACTCAGGAAAAAGCCTGACAAAATCTGCTCTTCCTGTTTGTATAGCATAAACTTCGCCAAGCTCTTGTTCCTTTACTCATGTGTACAGATAGACAATCCAGTTTCTGGACAAGTCCATAATGGATAGATTATTTATAACAGCTTCTAAATGTTCATGGGTAAAAAAAATTATCTGCTTGCTGCATTAATGAACGAGCTGAAAATCTGAACATTTACCATAATCATCCTTTTTCTGAGCAGCCACAGCTTTAGAATTGCCAAAACTGAGATGTTGTTGCATTTCTTCCTTTCTTTTAATCCTAATTTGTCAAAGAGCTGACAATAACAAAAAGGTCTCAAGGTCAGACAACTCGTATGCATAGGAATTCTAAGCAGGGACCAACTTCCCTCCATCTGCTTTAATTCTATTTCAGTTTTATGAATTATCTCAATGCATAAACTGCTGCTGTCCCACAGGTGGTTTTGTCAGTTGTGATGTAAAAGAGCCTCTTCTTAATATTAGAAAAACAGGTGTTGGTGTCCTGTTGTAGAAATACATGGGAGAATTCTGAAATAGGTTACTAGAGTAGGCTGTGGTGTGCAGGTTGTGTACCAGCCTCCCTTTGAGGGTCTGCAAAGCAGAAGCTGAAATGACTCATTGGCTTCAGGAGGAATCTCAAAGCATCCCAATGGACCTTCCTGCCCTGTGTCCAAGCATGGCACTGACTTATTCATTCTCTGTAATACCATGGATTCCTCCCAGGCCTATTCATAAACATGGAGTTTAATGTAGCATTTCAAGGGTTTGTTAGTGAAGGAGGTCAATACAAGTCTCTTTCACCAAGCCAGAGTACTGCAAAGCTCTTCATTGAAGCTTCAGTAGGATTAGAAGAGCTAATTGTTGTAGCCACCAAATAATTATCTCTTAGTATGCCATGCATTAATAGAAGAACTTTGAACTTCAAATAGTTGCTATATTAAATCAACAAGAAATTTATTTTAAAGAGCATGATAAATTTTCTGAAATTATTCATATTGCCTTTTTTCAGGCAATTTATGTTGCCCATATTGCAGGCTGAAAGAAAAACAATCAAATAATAAACCACCAAAAGTTTAACTATAAGTGTTATAGGTTTTAGGGCAGGTGTCTGCTGATCTCTGAAATTTAAAAACTTTGGGTCTTACCATAGAGAATGCTAGGTTTTATGGAAAATACTGATTACCTAATATGTGAGTCATAGCTTTGGTTTCTGTTAAGTAACAGGAAATTTTATCCAATAGAATCTTTATTATCACTGGTATACCAGAACAAAAAAAGTATAATTGTCAGAGCTTTGGCTGAATTTAAAAGGACATAGTTTTACTAGAAGCAGAAAAAGTAGAAATTAAACAGAACTGACAGAAAATAGGAAGTGTGAAAAGGAGGGAGGAGAAGAAATAATTCTGATTATTTTTAGTTTGATCTCCTTTATTGATTCTGTCAAATATCACCAGCAGAAAAATTAGGTATAAAATTTTGCAGAAAGAAGAAAGAAAACATAGGTTAAATATAGATACAATTTATAAAGGAGATTTATTGCAGTTCTTGCTTCCTGCTGTAGTTTAACACAGAGACATATTTTGAAATGTTTTTGAGAAATGGCTGCTTAATACAGTTTTATGGTCACTGAACTTCCTACATATTAGAAAAGCTCCATTTCTAACTTCCTGAGGGAATGGCACATAGGCAACTACTTTTTAAACATGATTAGGGAAATACACTCAATTGTGTCATGAAAGTTTAGGAAATGCAATTGTGCATTTGGGACAAATCCTGGGGTTTTTTGCAATGCAGCGGGTTGATCAGCTCTCCAGTTGTGACTGCCTCATCCCTGTCTGCTCTGTTTCCCTCCTGCCCCCCCCCCCTTGCCTTGGACCTCTCAAGGCTTCTACCCACCAGAGGAACATTCTCCTTCTCCAATCCACATCTTCACAGACATCCCTCGTCATCAAGAGTGAAACACTCTTGTCTTCTCCCTTGTTTCCTCTAAAGAAGTAGGATACAACATGACAAAAGTATCATGTATTGCAATATCATGCAGCACTTTGTGTCTCAGGTTCCAAGTAAAACAATTTTTCCATATGAATTCTGTTTTCCAAAAGGTGATTCATTGTGTCTTACTCTCATATGCACAGACTTGGAGCAATGTTTACATTTCTTTTATGCATGAGAATAAATATGCACATTGTAATGCGCTTATTTCTATGCAAAGGAATATTTCACAGGATTGAATGTAGATTATTTTATGCAATGGGTTGACAGGTATTGTCTAAAGCAATTTAACTTTCCTGTCCCTAGATGATATGAGAACAATTAATTTATTTGTTACTTCAAAGGAAATATTTTTACTTCTGCAGGCCCTAATGTAGATAAACGCTTGCATTAATCATATGAAGTGGAATTACTCGAAACATATTTGAAGTACATATGCGGATACTGCTCAGTATTTTGTTTATTCTTGTTTGCTGATTTTTTTAATGTTATTTTTATGCCTATAAAAATGTTGATGAGTATAGAAAGAAATATTAGTCTCCAATTTCCATAGATCTTATTTGGAGTTCAGGTTAAGGATTTCTGAGATTAACCCTTTCTCCTTCAAATAGTCATATCTCTTATTCCCTATCTCAGTGGTGGAACTCTTAAAGTCCTCTTTTCATGCTGTCCATATGTCCACAAAACGTGACCTGACATTGAAGGACTAACCCCATCATACTGCCTGATGCAAAGCTCTAGAGCTTCATATAAAGACCTTTCCATATAAACTTCTTTCCATGTAAACAAAGATGAAGTACTATGTCAAGCCTTGTATTGAAAAAAAGCTAAATAAAACCTTGACTTTTTGACCTGTTTAGAAATAGGAGGGGACATCCTGCTTGCACCAAGTGTTAATGCAGCTCTGTCAGGCACTCAAAGACCCTGAGACTGCTGGCTTCAGTTCTGCACAAAGCTGCAGTCAGCTGGAGCTTCTTCATTTGCCATGCCTGAACAGGTTCAAGGTTGTAACTCCTGCCCTGCTGAAACAGATTTTCGTGAGACCAGGATCAGGCCTCTGTATTAGTATAGACTTGGACAACACAGGTGAAAGATGGAGAAAAAGAAAACAAGAAACTTACTTTCCTTTTTTTTTTTTTTTTTTTTTTTTTTTTTTTTTTTTTTTTTTTTTTTTTTTTTTTTTTTTTTTTTTT